>BLSH010379081.1:765616-793155 GCA_018402905.1 Glandirana rugosa | reverse complement strand
ATTAAAAACCCCAAAAATGAATTCTCATCATCCGTAAACGCGACCACTTTTGCGCAAACCAATCAATAAACGCTGATTGCGATTTTTTTTATCGCAAATATGAGGAAGAATATAAATCGGCCAAAAACGGTGAAAAAAAATGTTTTTTTATATTTTTTTTTTGGATTTGTATTTTAGGAAAAAGTAAGAAATTTGGGTTTTTTTGCAAAATTGTCGCTCTTCTTTTGTTTATAGCGGCGATCAGAAATGACGCAGCGGTGATCAAATACCACCAAAAGAAAGCTCTGTTTGTGGGAAAAAAAGGACGCAAATTTCGTTTGGGTACAACGCCGCACGACCGCGCAATTGTCAGTTAAAGCGACGCAGTGCCGAATCGCAAAAAGGGCTCCGGTCCTAAAGCTGGAAATCCTTCCGGGGCTGAAGTGGTTAATATGTGTCCTGGATTAAAAGGATGATGTGGCAACCCTGAGCGCGCAGAGTCCCATACTTCTGGATTTCCTCCCATCATCATATATGTACTGATTAACATTTTAAATAACCAAGGGGACTGTACAACTTGTTTTGTTTCACCATTTGCACAGTGCACTTTATTTTTTGAGACAATATCATTTATTTGGTGGTGTTAAAGTTTTTGTATATGCTAATCACATTGCATTTTATATAACACGGTATGTTGATATGCTCATATTCAACACTTTAATTTTTAGCGCTGCACTGTATTTATTCTATATTTACATAGGACTATCTAGCAATCCACCAATGTACCACGGTCCTGGAGTGTGGAGGATGTTAATCCAATCTTCATTAAACTCTGGTCACAAAGGGGTTAAATAGCTGCTAACATACTTGTGTGTGCAATTACCACATATATAAGTATGTTAGAACTGAATGAATCAATATATGTGTACATTCACATGCATTCCACCACTGATAAAACTTGGCTGTTACTTACAATTCTGATAATTGAGACAAAGCTGGGAATTGAGCACAGCAGTTCCCAGCTGGTAATCATTGTGATATGACAGTAATCATGAGGCAAAGCAGTGATAGAAATGAGGCAAACCTGTGTCTCCACAAATCTATTTCCCTCCGGCCCTTCTTATTATCATCATAGAGTAGAACAGTGTCTACCGTGCTCATACGATGCTTGTTCACAACAGAAGAAAAAGATAAAATAAATACCTTCCAGTCAGAATGACTTAAGTTGCAAAGACCAGGCCCTGGGTCATAAAGGAGGTATAGAGGCAGCCTCCAAATTTATAAGAAAAACGTACATATTTTCCACCTTGCAACTTTTCTATTTTCATTATTATTAGTAGACAGGATTTGTACAGCTCCAACCAGGGCTGGCCCAAGACATCGTGCTGCCTGGGTCCAAGAATGAAATGCTGCCCCCCCCCAAAAAAAAAAAAAAAATCATGCCCACGCATCCATTATTTTATATCATGATAATTAAAACTAAAATTAAATTAATCAGGAAGTCAGATTTACATGCAACAGCGCCTTGTCTATATGCACAAGTACATGACGTACCATTATGTTCAATTCTAAACCACAAACTCCATATCAGACTCCCCTCATCCCTGACCATCCCAACACAGATCCCCCCCACTCCATCACAGACTCCCCTCCATCACAGATCCCCCCCCATCAGACTTCTCTTTCATCACAGATCCCCCCTCATCACAGACACCTCTCCATTAAGGATGGGCCCGGGTGTGTTCGCAAGTGCATGTGCCCGAGCCTGCCGGGAAGTGAACCCTGCACTGCGCCAATCACGGGCAGTGAGACATTTCCCCGATACGTGGCTGCAACCGGGGATCGGGGAATGTCTCATTGCCTCTAATTAGTGCAGTGCAGGGTTTACTTCCTGGCGGGCTTGGGCACGTGCACTTGCGAACATGCCCAAGCCCATCCTTACTCTCCATCACAGCACTCCCCTGCCTTAGTTATACAAGACAGGAAGCACAGCAGGTCCAGACAAAGGGGGGGACTTTTCATGTGAAAGGCAGGTTATTGATAGCTGGGACCACCAGGCTGTCTAGCAACCAATCACCCTCTTCTTAACTTGAAAAGTCCTGCCCTTTGTCCGGACCAGCCATGCTTCCCTTCTTGTGTAAATAAGGGAGGGGAGTGCTACGATCTTATGGAAGGGACAGACCTGCCGTGCCTGCTGGGCCAGGTGGAGGAAAGCTGTGGGTCACACCAAACTGCTGGAAAAAAAAACTTCTTGGGCATCAATTTGCTGCCCCTCTCAAAGTTCCACCTGGGTCCAATGCTTGGGCTTAAATTGGCAGTGAGTCAGTTAACAACTGGCCGCCCATAGAGCAGATCAGGTTCTGTCCCTGTCTGCTCTGCAGAAACTGAACGAGCATGGATGTATCATCCTCCCACTCTGCTCTGATCAGCAGATCTGTGAGCTGACCCCCTGCTGATTGGAACGGAATCCACCCCATGTGAAAGGGGCACTACAATACAATTCAAAGCAAGAGGATTAAGAGAAGAGGAGCTCATGAAAAATTGTAGCAACTGTGAGTAACGAGCTGATGGAGAAAGCAACATTTTAGTTGTTAGGTGGAGTCAGGATAGGTTTTCCTGATGAGAAAAGTTTACAAGGATCGCCTAAACGTGGACGTTTAGGCGATCCCTGGAGTGGCATGAAGTAAGAGATAACCATACAGGTTGGGGTAAAGAGAACTAGAGGATGGAGAGTCTCTGGAGACGTTCATGGGAGGAGGCGACAAAGGATCTAGAGATTAGGAGATCTTGAGAGGAGTGGAGAGGATGATTTGGGTGATATTTGGAGACAAGGTTGGTAATGTAGCGGGGGCAGAGTTGTGAATGGATTTGTTTATGGTTTATGTAGCCCCAGGCCTGTAGTGCTTTCTTCATTATCCCCAGTCACGGTGAGCTAAAGGAGGACAAAGAGGACATTGGATGCTTTGAAAGGGCTGTAAATGCAGCCACATTGGCTTGAGGAGAGCCCACCCACTGTCCAGAATACAGAGGAAAATTTGACAGGCTGTAGTGCAGCCTGGGGAGGAACAGCCACACCCCCCTTGCCTGAGGACTGCTGGAAGAAGCAAAGACTTGTGGGGGTGGTAGTACCCAGAGAGATTGGACTCAGTGTTTTAGATCTGTGTGGGGCTACAAGACCCTGAAGTTGAGAGCTAGAGGGCCAGGAAAAAGAAGTGAAAGCCAGAGGATGGGACAGTTTCATGTGGTATGTGGGAAGTCACCAGAGACTAGGCTGCTGAGTTGGAGAACTGCCTGCTGAGAGTGTTTGTCTTGGTGTTGGAGAGAGACTTGGATGCCATATCTGTACGGAGGGTAAAGCTGTCAAAGACAACCATTAAGCTGGACAAAAGGGGCGTCACTGATTCCATGAGCGATCCCCATTGCCAGGTCCTGAGTCACTGCTGATTTCACTCATTCTGTGAGTGTTCGCCATAGCCAGGTGCTGGCCAAGGCCACTGGTTCTGGACGCCAGAGAAAGGGAGGGGGCTTAATCACAAACTGAACTGTGATGAGAGGCCAAGGGCCATAAGTTCATTACCCACTTCCTAAAGGCACAGTGTGACGTTGCCCTGGGATTCAATTTGGGTATTTACTCCAAGCACTGTGGAATCTGCTTAAACCTGAGTGCTCCAATGCAGGAATTTTGTGCCCCAACGTTAAAACTAAACTGGCCAATTGGGGGAACTTGAGAGACCAAAGGACTTTTTAACTTCCAATACTGCCCCTTTAGTTAGGACCTCCTTAGATTCAGGGTTCAGATACTTAAAGAGGTCCTCTCACTGTTTGTGGTGTTGTACAAAATTGTTATCTGTCAATGCTTATTACTATTGGCATTCTGTATGTTACTTTGTGGAGAGTATTTCCCAAAATAAAACCTCTTTTTTTAGCCTTGGAGAGTCATAGAGTGTGGCATTGCCACCCCGGAAGCTCTGCATTTGAATTTAATTTGTTGAGCGGTTGGAAGCCAGTGGAGGGAGTCTGCCAGCAACATTCCTAATAATTGAGGTGACTATTTATAATGGAGACTCCAACTCTGCTTTTGAAACACGTGCAACGTTATTATGAATGTTATAGAACATTCCACTACAGGAATATTGCTCCTCACTAGTCCTCTGACTCGGAGAGCTGACTCCCAGCAGTTGCTCTCCACTCCATAAGCTCCACACACAAGCTTCCAATGAAGAAAGTTCAGTCTATAGGATAGAGAGCTTAATAAACGAAAACAAAGGCTTTAAAAGAGTGAGCTGCCACCATTCTTCTATGAAAGTTTGGATGTAGACCTTAATATCACTGTATATATATATATATGGTCACGGTATGAGTTCCGGCTTTTTTTGTGAAAGTGTAAGCCTTCCCCAAGTCAATTCTGAGGTCACAGGAGGTGCAAAGGTGATAGGAGGAATTGCTTATAGGTTCATTGTATAGCAGAGGATTCAGACAAAAGTTAAGCCCTGGGCCAAATAACAGCCGCAATTGGCCAGTACAATAGAAACAGGCTGACTTTCAGGCCCATGTGTACAGCTGCCTGTCCGACAGAATCCAATCTCATGTCCGGCTTTTGAAGAACAATAAAATACATATAAATACTAGCGTTATGTTCAATTTGTGAAAAATTCAAAACATTCTGTTCACCAAGTGCTAAATCACCTCACAAATACAGTCCCAATAATACAGCGCCTGCAGATTGAATTGTGTGCATCTATAAGGTGCAAAAATATATATCAAAACCCAAAGTCTTTCCAGAAATCTTCATATAAAGTTTTCAGTGCTCCAAATTCCATACAAAAAGGGCTGAAGTGCTTCATATAAGCATGTTGTGCAGTGTGCCGCACTCCCCTCTCGTCTCTCCACTCACCAGAGAAAATGGACCCTCAGCTTTTCAGTCTGGGGGTCAAACATGCTTGTATCTATTGATGGGAGTACTGGGCCTCTTGGCGTCCTCAATAGGGTCTCCAAATTGTTAATCTTACTTATAGAGAAGTAATGAAAAAACTATTTATTAACCTAATCATAAAAATCCACTTACAAGATTCCAAACAAAAACAGGCATGAGACAATCATGAGGCTCTTCCGGGTTCGCCGCAGGTCGGCATGCGTTCCATGGAGGGCAGAAGTGATGTTGTTCGTTACGGAACTGGAAATTACGACAACCTGTTTCGCCCATCCTCCAGGGCATCATCAAGGACATAATTTCCAGCTTCTCAGTGGTCTAATTTATACACGAGGAGAGATTACTCCCTATCATGTTAGCCAAAAAAGTTACATAATTTTTGATAGTAGATTTTTAAATTTTCTGTAGAACAAGCATGCTTGAAAACTAGCAGCCAATCATCATCCTATCAGCACTTGCAGCCAGTGGTCTGGTGGTGGTGGGGGGGGGGGGGTGGGGGCAGTTCCCCTGTCAGAACACAGCAGCACAGTGGGGGAAATTGCTGTTCTAACATTGCTTAGCTATTATGGGGACCTCTCCATTTTTTTTGTTCAGCCCGCTGGGTTGAAAAAAAAACCGTATTGTGTGTACCAGGCTTTATTCCTTTTCTGTCATCACAAGGTCTCTCTCCGAATCACCATGTAGGCTTCTCTTCTTGTGAGGAAGCTGGGCTCGAAAGAAGCCAAGAAGTGCTTCAGCTTTAAGAGCTCTTTATTGCTGGAGTCACACAGGCAAAAGGTTATTGCCCTGGGACAGAGACAAGGGGGACATTCCTTTCTAACAGAGCCCCATACAGCAGTAAAATCTTCCTGGGGTTCCTTCTCCATTACATCCAAAAAAAAGTTTTTGCTACAGATACACATTAACCTGCCAAATGAGTTGTAATTTTGTACAGCCATTACCGGGATTTACATAGTCCTGCCAGACAGCATGGCCAGGTGACCTTGTTTTCTTTACTACAGTTAAAGCTCAACTTCAGGAATAAGAAAAACTTTATTCTTGTAGTGGGGCCCCCACAGACTGCAAAGGTTAAATTTTAGAGGATAGAGAAACAAGCGTTATCACTAACCCTATAACCCATCCTGTCTGACTTCAGCACTGCTCTCCTCTCCCCGAAGCTTAGGTCTGTGGGAAATTCCTTGTGCCTGCGAAGGGATTAGAGGGGGGGGGGGGTTTCACCATTGTAGGGACCCTGTTGCAGTACAAACAGGGCTGGTGCTAGGCAAACTAGAGCGCACAACCGCCTAGGGCACAGTCACGGCCGCTGGTTTCAGGCTATCCTCTGTACAGTGTCTGCGGTAAACATTTAAGGAGACGCATAATAAAACAAAACATTTTAGAGCCCCCCCCTACACACACACACACGCACACACATACAAAAATGCATGCGCTTTGGCACTTGCGATTGCCCTACACATGTTATGTATCACCGCGCACGCCGGAGTGAGAGCAATAATTCTAGCATCAGAAGTTTAGTGTTATGCAGGGGGTATAACACTAAACTAATATCCTGTAGGGGCTTTGAAAGCGTTGCCTATGAAAAAAATGTAGGGTAAGTTTATCGCCGTTTTATGGGCGCACACATGCAAAGCCCCTATAGGCCATCCGTTTAGTGTTATGCAGGAGTTCTAGTGCTAGAATTATTGAATTCATTTTGATTTGTTTTTTGTGTGGGGGGGGCACATTTAGCTGCTCTTGCCTAGGGCGCAAAATAGTCTACCACCGGCCCTGAGTACAAATAGGGTAAATATTTCTCATTTCAGTATCCTAAGGCATAACAAACCTTGCGATGAAGGACCACTGCTCCTTCTTTGTCCAACCTTTGACGGAACAATGCAGGAACAGCAGACTGCAGGGTTTCTCAACCAGGGTTCTGTGGAGCCCTAGGGTTCCTCCAGAGCAATGAGCAATTTCTGCCTCTCAGATAAATTCCCAATGACATCATTGATCTTTTTAGCTATCTGTAAGATGGTGGGTCTTCCCAATGACCACAAAAATAAAGAGCATTCTTCGCACTGACCATCACACTAATGTATCATGAATTGTAGATATAGTCATTTTTAGCAGGGGTTCCTTGAGGCCGGAAAGATATTTTAAGGATTCCTCTGTGTTGAAAAGGTTGAGAATGGCTGGATTAGATCATCTCTCTCCTTCTTTCAGCATATATGTACTGCAGCAGAACTGTATTGACCCCCCAGACAGGGTGGGTGGATCTGGCACCCCCCATCTGAAGGTGGGGAGTGGGGGTTATCCTCCTGACCTAACTGTACGGCGCCATTTTGCTGATGAATTGGTGGAAGAGGGGTGAGCACAATACAATGTAATGGATCATAAAAAGAATTGTAACATGATTATGATGAACAATACATGGCTGACATACTATGTTTGGCCAGTAGATAATTGTAAGAAGTGGAATGATCCTGAAGAAGCCATACCATTGTGAAACGTTGATCACCATTCCACCTTTCAATATGTCAAATACACTGCATTGTACGTGGATGTGGATGTAAAATGTTGGATACAATTTAGTATGCAATTTTACGAATAATGTGTTAAACAAAGTGATATCAATAAAGACTTATTTTTATAAGTATTGGTAATATTGTGCTCACGAATGACCGTAACCAATCCACCAAAAGTCCTACGTGCTTTTTATTGGTGAGGTTCCTCACCGCAAACTTTTCTGCATTGGCCCCTACATCTGGACAAGGCACTGCCAGTATGAGTGCTGTTGTGCAATACATTACAGAAGGCTGTAAATAAGACAGATTCAGGTACCTAAGCTAGTTGCATATAAACATATATTTAATATCTTTTAATGACTATATAATTGCATTAAAATGTTTCATTACATCTGCCTGAAGTTGAGCTTTAAGCAAGCGGTGGGATTTTTTATTGCATACCTATAACTCAAAATCTACATATGAAACACTTCAAGGTAAGAATCATTAAGTCACGGTTTAAACAATTCTTGCAGTAATATTTGAGTGTACTGTTTGCGAAGAGATAATTACTAATTAAGCAATCCGATCCGGCTCAGGAAAAATGTATATGATTGATCTTTTCTAATTAAGGTAAACTGCATCATTTAATCTTTTTCAACAGCAACGTCATTGCTGGGGGAAGGTATTGAATGGTATTATTGAGTTCTGAGTAAATAATGTAGAAGCAATTTAATTATGCATATAGTATAGTGGGTCACATTTGCTAAGCTATTAAAGCCAACTCAAGTGAATAATTCATAATACGTCACTCAAAAACAAATACCATGCATGAGGCTCACATTTTCACTGTGCCATACAGTTTAATATCAACAGTCCATTGAAGGATGGTAGAAAGCCTTTTAATGTGGAGGAGATAGCAGCAGCACCACAATAATATATAATCTATGAATTAAAGAGATTATCCAGGCTAAATGAAAAAATGGACTTCTTGTAGTGATGTTTATGGTGCAATACGTTTCATCTGCTCGTGGCTTACAGGTAGACCTTTAATTCATTTATTGGATTCTAGAAAACTGTAGTTTGGGCAAAGGGGCTATTTTCATTTAAAGCTTAACTCCAGCCTTCACTTCATTCATGTACAGTGCAGGCTCCTCTCCTGTACTCAGGGCTGCTGTTAGAAATCATGGGGCCCCGTATAGCATTCCTGACAGGGCCCTCCCAACCAGAGGCGTATCTAGTGAAAATGGCACCTATGGCAAGCACTGAAACTTCGCCCCTGTCAAAACATTTTAGCGCTGATAAGTGGCACTGGCACTGATAGGTGGCACTGGTACTGACAGGTGGCACTGATGAGCACTGATAGATGGCACTGCACTGATAGATGGCACTGATGAGCACTGCTAGGTAGCACTGGCACTGATAGATGGCACTGATGAGCACTGATAGGTGGCACTGGCACTGATAGATGGCACTGATAGATGACGCTGATGAGCACTGATAGGTGGCACTGGCCCTGAAAGATGGCAAATTGTGAAACTGCAACCACCAGACTCCCCCGCCCGCCCTCCCAAACAATCAACCCACTTCAGGTGCAAGTTATCTGCCCTGCTGACCTCCCTCCCCAGCCCCATGCAGAGGCGAGCTTACTTGCTGTTATGGTTCTTTGTCTCTGTACCGGGCCGGCGCTTCCAGGCTTCTTCCTCCTTGCAGTGCAGCGGCCGTGGATCCTTTCCCAGGAGTCTCTCAGGCCACCGGGCTGGCCTGTGACGTCACCAGCAGACAGGGGAGTGTGCTGCAGTGTGGACTGGTCTCCAAGGGGAGGAGCGCGCCACTCAGCCTCAGCGGTGCACTGATACAGGGCGACTCCGAGACTATGCAGCATAGCTAAGCCTAAGCTGTTCTCTGCAAGGGGCTGGGCCGCAGAATAAGGCAATGTAGCGTATAGCGGCCACTGCCAGCCGACTCACTCTGGTCAGTCAGTCTTCACACTGTTGTCACTGTATAATTAATTGGGCCAAGGGAATGTAGCGGCTGCGGTTGGTGGTTGGCGGCCGGTAATTCAGGATCTGTGGGCCTATATTGTGGTAGGGGCCTGGAGTTGCAGCTCCATTAGCCCCTACATTGATCCAGCCCTGGAAGGTGGTTGCAGGACTGGTGTTTTTTTTTTTTTTGTGCGGGGGGGGGTACTTGCCATAGCTGCTATACCTTACATACGTCACTGCTTCCAACCCTGCCTACACCACCCTCCAAAGTGCAGCGGAACTGGCCTTATCCACCTATGCCCCACTGCACCGACCTGCTGGGCCCCTTTGTTGACGTGATGGGGCATAGGGAAATGTAATTTAAGCCCTGGTAAGCAAGTAGGAGTGGGGGTGTGGTCTAGTAAAATCAATTTATTAATTTAGGTGAAATGAACAATAAAGCTGCCCCCCTATTTAGCTGATGAGGCCTGGGCCCAGTACAACCGGACCAGTTGTACTGCCTTATCAGTGGCCCTGCCTGTACTGAAATTGTTTGCTCTGATTTTACTGCACACTGCAAGCTTCTCGCAGTTTTCATCAGAAGCTGCAGCAGATTAGGTTTATCTGAACGTATTTCCTGGCTGGAGGATGTCCAGCATCCTCGCCTTGTCACATAATAAGTTCTGCAACCTTTTGGTTAAGATCAAATGTAGAATCTGTTCTTATCAGTGTCCAGTAGGGTTGCTCCACTGTCATTCTAGCCCTATGGCCGGGATGGTTGGCTGTATAGTATCCTTGCTGGTATTATGGGGGTCCTGAGAGATTTCCTCCTTGGGAACAGAAACCAAAGTGCCCACAACGTAAGGTGGGGTTCAGGAGTAATTCCCTGGTGTGGAGGATTCTAAGGGGCCTAGTGCCTTCTAAAATGAGCTATGCTACCTTGCTTGGCATGCTGCTCATGTGACGTCACGCTGCTGCGATTGGCGATCGCGGTGGCGTTTGCATGTGATTGGCTTTATTCATTCATTCATTTTACTTATGTACTTTGTGATGTATGGTTTTTATTTGGGTTTATTAAACAATGTTGCACTATGGTACCTTGTTTGATTTCTATGGTATTGGATGGTGTGATGAGTGACGTTTACCCTTGATTACTGAGATCTTCTAAACTACCCTGTGACCGACCTGCACTACTATTTTGGTATTTTATTCATCATGGTCTGGTGAGTGTGCACTGCATGTGCAGAAGGAGGAGTGTGACACAGAGTCTGTCTGGCTTGCTATCACCGTGGGTGTCCCTGCCCTGCTTTCCCTATGGATTAATGCAACTGTTCAACATACTGCACTATGATGTTTTAACTTTTGTTTCAAATGAGATGGTTCCCTTCAGTATTCACACCTTGTATTAAGGAATCCAAGCCCAGAGATGGGAGTATGATTTACGTGTGAGTGTTATCATATTTCTGGTGAGTGGCCATTCTTTATCAGATTCATAAGGAGGTCTACTGTTTATGCCATTTGGGGCTATTTTATTTGCTATTGAGCACTGCAACTTTACTTTATTGCTGTTCAGAGGGTGGTGTGTTTTTCCTTTGTTGCGAGCGGCTTTCATTGACTTCAGCGCTGGTTATTTCTTATTTTTCCATGAGGCCTATCCAGGATTGAGAGAAGCAGCGTGGGGTTGGGGCTTCAGGCTTGGAGCCCAACCAAGTTGCAGAGGTTCAGCCGGAGGGGGAGCCAAGTTGATGCCAGAGGTGAAGGAGAAACAGTTGCCATCAGAGACGACCACTCCTGTTACCGGAGGCAAGTGCGGATCAAGGTGAGAGATAAAGGGGATACAGTTGCCACCAAGGGACAACCCCGCCTGTTACCAGAGGCCAGTGGTTGGAAGTCTGAAGAAGTACCAGAACAGCCTTATTCACTAGCCGGGGACGGTGAACAAGTGGGAAAGCTTCAGTCAAGTCAGGGACTCAGTGGGCTAGCATGGGTGAAGCTTGAAGAGATTACAGCAGGTTAGCTGTGGAAGAGCTCAGGGGATCCAGCAGGGCTAGGATCTGGGAAGTCTAGTGAGAGACTGGGAGCGAAGTGTGAAGATCTACAGTAAGAGACTGTGAGATGTGAGAGAAGATCTACAGTGGGATACTGTGAGTTACGTGTGCAGATCTACATTGCGGTTTGAGAGTTCAGTTACTATAGGAGACAGCAGTTCTACAAATACAGTTGCTGCATCCAACTTGAAGGACCTCTACCTGTTAGCTGTCTGCCTATTCTATTTTTGTCTCAGAGTCTGCCAATTGCTTTTGCATCTGCATAAGGGTGTCCTGGCCCTAAACCCTCTGTCCCCCAGTTTTGTTAAGAGACAATTAATCTCTTTTTCTGCATTCAAAAAGTGACTGGCGCCCATGTTTCCAACTTGCACTACACCCACCATGCCTAGTAGCCCATACTGTGAAAAAGGATGTCAGCTCTCCATAACTCCGGAGGTCCCCATTAGGCCTCTAAGGGTTGGGGACGCTGCTACATATTGTGTGGGTCTTTGAGTCTACCCTAAAGTTTAAGGAGAGGATGTGTGGCTATTAGGTTCCTTTTCTCCTCTGCTTTGGGGGTGTCTCTTCCAAGTAGTGTTCATTGGTCGGCTTCAGCTAATCATAAGAAAAGAGGTCTGCCAGGCCTTTAGGCTAGGTGGACCTGAGTGTGCCTTACCCTCCGTCAGGAATCCTGTGCCCCAGGGGGTCAGGGAGAGGTCCTTCCTCTTCAAAAGGGGACTATACAACACACACTTTTTTGTTAATTTTTGGTGTTTCGTTTTTGTGCACTGCAGGGTCAAATATATTCCTCCCTAGCCTTACTGTCACTAGAGTCTCAGCATCACATGTTGGGCAATCTGCATGCAAATACAGTCTACCTAGCACACCTACTCATTTGGACTGGCATACACCCATCAATATTAAATATGAAATGCAAACAGGTTATATTTAAAAGTTTAATTAGCAGGTTGATACAAGAGAGGGAGAACCAGGGAAGGCAAGCAGATTAAACTTAAAGTAATTCTAAAGTAACACATTTAGCTACTTCCTGCCCACACTATAGCCAAGAGATGGCTACAGCACAGGCCTCAATTCCTGGGAGGGCATCAATGGGTGTCCTCCCAAGCATGTGCTGTCAGCGTGTCCCTGCGGATCACGCGCAGCGCGCTCTGTGGTCACTGAGTCTATGAGACTCAGCTGATCACAGATTGGAGTAATGGTCCTATCCCGGGCCCTTACCATGTGATCAGCTGTTAGCCAATGATCACCGGCTTCTGTCAGAGGGACATCGGTTCCTCCCACAGAGAGCTACGGCTGCTCACCTGTGACCACCAGTGCCATCGATCAGTTTGTCCAGTAATACCTACCAGTGCCCACCATGCCACCTACCAATGCCCACAGTGCCACCTACCATTACCCACAGTGCCACCTACCTTTGCCCACCGGTACCACCTCTCAATGCTCACCAGTGCTGCCAATCATTGCCCATCAGTGCCTCATCATCAGTGCCACCAATCAGTGCTGCCTATCAGTGTCACCTACCAGTGCCTACCAGTGTCCATCAGTGCCACCCATCAGTGCCGCTTATCAGTGCCACCCATCAGTGCCACCCATCAGTTCCCTTCAGTGCCACCTATCAGTGCCCTTCAGTGCCGCCCATCAGTGCCCTTCGGTGCCAACCATCAGTACCACATCTCAGTGCCACCTATCAGTGCCCATCAGTGCCGCCTCATCAGTGCTTATCAGTGCCACCTATCAATGCCCATTGGTGCCGCCTTATCAGTGCCCATCAGTGCAGCCTTATCAGCGCACATCAATGAAGGAGGAAAATTACCTGTTTTCAAAAACTTTACTTTCATTTTTTTTTAGCAAAGAATAAAAAACCCAGAGGTGATTAAATACCACCAAAATAAAGCTCTATTTGTGGGAAAAAATGATAACAATTTCATTTGGGTACAGTGTTGTATGACCGCGCAATTGTCATTCAAAGAGTGACAGCGCTGAACGCTGAGTAATGGGGCAGGAGGGGGGTTTAAGTGCCCAGTAAGCAAGTGGTTAAAAAAACAAACAAACATGTTCTACTTACCTGCTCTGTGCAGTGGGTTTGCACAGAGCATACCCTATCCTCTTCTTTTGAGTCCCCTGCCGGCAGTCTTGGTTCCTCCCCCCTGTTCAGTGCCCCCAAAAGCAAGCCTATAGCTATGGGGGCACTTAAGCATGCTCGCTCCCGAGCCAGTCTCCAATGACTGGACATTGCCCGCCCTTCTGCGCTCTCCTTATTGGCTTACTGCCTGGAGTTAATGGCTTCCGCTGCTGTATGGGCCAATGTGGAAAGAGAGACCCAGGACAGCTGCAGCTCTCATGCCACATCGATGTATAGAGTTGGGGCTTAGGTAAGTATAAGTGGGGGCTGGGGGGGGGGGGGAGAGGGCTGCATCCAGAAGGTTTTTTTACCTTAATGCATGAAATACATTAAAGTAGAAAAAAAACTTCTGCCTTAAGAACCACTTTAACTACTAGAATCTTAGCTTTATAAACACTTTAAAAATGAAGAACCCTCCTTGAATAAGACCGCTAGAGATTTGTTCACAGCCATATACATAAAGTACAAATTATCTAATACGATTATTTATATAATTGAGATCAAATTGCCATAAGTATCAAAAACAACTTTAAAAGACTACTGTTTCCTTTCAAATGTTGTATGAGAAAGATATGGGTTTCTCTCACTGGCCTTGAAAATGCTAATGGACTGGCAAATAAAAAATAAAAAATGAATAAATTCTTATCTTTTCACTTTTTCCAGGTCAGTATTGAAGCCAAGGATCAGCTTTGCCGCCGTGTAACTAATATTTTCAGAAGAAGGTCAAAAATGGCAACCTACCAATTATAATATAGGATTCTCGCTAGATTTTAAAGCTTACGGTTATTAAAATAGTTGGCACTTTGATTCCGAGTAAGAGAAATCTAAAGCCCAAACTACAAGGCTGCAGCACTATGTATAATGAATACACGGCGCTTTGCTTATGTCTGCTTTCCTGCACATAACTATATATTATGTAGTTCTGCCTTGAGAGGAGATCCCCTTTGAGCGCTGACCTAAATGACTTTACTGGCACTAATAAGTTACAGATAATGAGGAAGACACATGGCTGCCTCACTATATCTCTTTGCTGCGAGGGAGTTTTTAAATTATATATCATGTGATGGTGGGAACAGTCAATAGAGTTTCATTAGTCCTTGGTTTAATATATACTGCGGTACTGAACGTCCTGTTCACTGATGAGCCAGGGTCTACAAGGTCAGTAAGGTAAAGCGTGAAAGGGAACTACAGGAGTTGTAGACTCGGTAAGATTTGAAAAACCTTAACTCCATGAAAAGATGACACTGGACAAAAAAAAATTAAGGCTCAAGTCACGGAAATAGATATTGTGCTAACAAATTCCAATTTTCTGTTACAGCCGAAGTGCAGGGTATCTAAGTGCAAAAGTGCATTCCAACGGGCCTTAAAGCTAGGTTGGCCACACACTGAAGCCTAAGCAAAATAAATCTAACAGGTTCCTGTACTTGAGAGGGGGATTTTTTATTTTCGGGGGGGGGGGGATTTGTGCTTTTTGCTGGAGATGGGGAAAAGATTAGTGCTGGGGAGGTGGATTTTTTTTTGGGGGGGGGGATTTATACTGGGGGTAGCGTGATTAGTGCCAGGAGGAGGGCTTTGGGGGAGGAGGATTAATGCTGGGGGGAATTTGAGGGGGATTTGTGCCGAGGGGTGGGGTGATTAGTGTTGTGAGGGGGAAATTTGGGGGGAGAGAGGAACTGTTCTGGGGAGCAAGGATTTGTGCTGAGAAGGGGGGGGCTGGGGGGGGGGATTTGCGCTGAGAGAAACATTTGGAGGAGAGGATTTGTGCTGGGAGGTGGTATTTAAGGGGTAGAGGACATATGCTGGAGGGCTAGCGGTTAAAGCCCACATCTTGGCAAATTATAACAACCTCCCCATTCCTCATATTAAAAAAAAATGCCATTTTTAACTCACCTGGGTCTGATGTCACATGACCCTCTATGGCTTCTCTTTCAGGAGTGAAGACCAGTGACCCACCTCTGAAGCCAGGCCCACCAATCACTGGTCTGTTATAAACCCTCATCTTGATGACATCACTAACCTGCTGGAGATTTTAAGACCCTGTTAGGATCCTGCCAATGGACCCGATGGGAACCTAAAGAAATACCCTTCCAGCCCAGGAGAGAGAAGATATGGGACCTGCGACCACATATTCCGGGAAGTATTCATTTTTATTATAAAAAATTAAGATCCTGAGAGAGAGATCACTTTGATGGAGTTGGCCAGCTTGACCATGTCATTACACCTCTTTAGTATCTTAGTGTAGTATATATGGGAGTTATTTAGGACCTGAACACAGACTTCTCTCCATTTCTAAAAAAAATTCCAAAAACTGATGGGACTTCAAATATGGCTCCAGTAGTGAACACAACAAGTCATTCAAATACATATATAATTTTATTGTTACATAATTCCATTAAAAATTTCCAGCAGACATTAGCAAACAATAAACATTAAAAACTGATCACATATACTGCAAGATCAATAAACTGATTAACCCATATGAAGGGCTCAAGTAAAAGATGCAGATGGTCATATATTGGTCTACGCATTTAGCAGGATTCCCAGCTTCTTCCCAAACTTTTTAGACCTCAAATATACCCATATTCTCTAATACGGACAGCCAGTAACAGCATAGTGCTGCATTTTTCTTTAATGAAGCAGCAAATTGTACCCCCTGTTCTGTAACCCCCTTGTATTTTATATATATTGTGATCTGTGGGTTTTGTTAGCTCTGTGATAAATGCTTTTCCAGTGAGCCCGCAAACTGTAGTATTTAAGGATTGCCAGCCCACTATTATTGAAAAATGAAGTCCATAGTAGAGGATTGTTATTAACTCAACAAATAATGAAAATGCTAAGCCACCTGGCTCACTCAGCAGCTCTGCTGCTCTGATCACCTGTTCTGTAGACCATATCCGCAGCTCAACTGGTTCTCTGGATTCTCCTGGGTTACTCAGCCTACAGTTCCAGCTTCCAGCTGCATGGACCCACTCTGACCTTTCAATATGGAATCTTTAGGCATGTGGGGTTCCCTCACTACAGTGAGACTCAGACTCGCCCAGTCCCCTGGACTCACCAAGCTTTCCCAGTCTCCCAGACTCACTAAGCTGTCCCGACTCTACCAGCACTGTGGGCAAGGAGTCTCTCCAACATGGAGTACTGTTTCCTGAGTATATCACCTCTTCTCTCTCCAAACGGGGGCACACAAGTGCTTCATGATGAGACACACCTCCCTCCTGTCTGAAGCCCTGAGCATTTGCCCCAGCTTCACTTACAACCAATGTACACACCGGTGCACTCACACAACCTGCAGGTCTCCAATAAGACCGGGACACATGATTGAAGGTTTCGTCCTACTCAAGACCAGTGTTGCCAACCGTCCGTAAATTTACGGACAGCCAGTAAAAACAGGGCATATTTTTGTCGTCCGTAAAAGTCAGTAGCTGCTGATTTGTGCCAGTAAAAACGGCAGCAACTCATTTGGGTCAGAACTGCGCATGCGCATGCAATTCCGGAAATCCCCGAGAACTTCCGATCCTGACCTGAGACGCCCGAGTCGCGTGGTGGCGCGCAGCACATGATGTCATTGGATTTTGCCCGCCAGCCTATAAAAAGGCAGGAACAGAGCGGGCGGAGGAGCCTCGTGGATGTGGGACAGAGCGGGCTGCCTGGAGCGCAACGCTGACACACTGACAGAGCAGCAGACGCCGGAGATGGGACTGACATGTGGAGGACTGAGAGGGGGGACGACAGAGTCGGACATGCAGGGCTGTACTGCACTGCAGGCGTGAGTTGAGTTCTAACTTTTTCTCAGTCAGTTACCTCCGAGTCCCTGGTCCAGGGCAGGCTGAATCTGATGGGTGGGTGGCTCTGGCTCAGGTGAACCGGTCCAGGGGTGTGTGATGTATGTGCAGTGCACTGTGCAGCAGGCCCAGGAAATTTCCCAATCACAGCCCACTGACGGAGCCCAGGTCCAGGCCCAGGGGAGGGCTGGGCCAGGAGGAAGGGTGGCAATTGCCCCCCAGGCCATCCTAACTTACATTCAAAATGGCAGACGGCCGCTGCCGCTCACACTTTTTTCTTCTTGTGGAGGAAGGAAGTAGGGGCCAGGGTTGCAGCCACCAACTAACTGCAGGCAAAGGGGGGCACTGGTGAGGCTGCATTGATGGGCACTGGTGAGGCTGCATTGGTGGGTTGTGAGGCTGCATTGATGGGCACTGGTGAGGCTGCATTGGTGGGTGGTGAGGCTGCATTGATGGGCACTGGTGAGGCTGCATTGGTGGGTGGTGAGGCTGCATTGGTGGGTGATAAGGCTGCATTGATGGGCACTGGTGAGGCTGCATTGGTGGGTGGTGAGGCTGCATTGATGCATTATTTTTGTTAAAGCTCCTTTGTTGCTATTAACATTAAATGATGTTACCACATTGTATCATATTTGTCTTGCTTCATAACATCAATATCCGTTCTAAAATCAAGTGGGTATGGATGGTGAGCTGATTCGGTGGTTGGACTTGCCCCCCAGGCCTAAGGCTGCCAGCCCTCCCCTGTCCAGGCCGAGTCTGATGGTAGGTGGCTCAGGTGAACTGGGGGTGTTTGTATTTGATATGGGTATTGTCAGTGTTTCCATGTTGTGTCTAAATATCTATTGTCTTCGTTTTTAATAGGAGTTCTACTTTTTTTCAAGTTGTCAGTAAAAAATATGCTCCGCCAGTAAATTGTCTATGTTTTGCCAGTAAAAAATGCTGCTGGAGGTTGGCAACACTGCTCAAGACACTTTGAAGCCTTCAAGCTCCAGACCATGATCCAGGATTACAAAACCCAGACAAAACTGAAAACCCAGTCTTCTCCGCACAGGCACAACAGTCTGGAGCCCCACGCTCTGCATTCGTATATACATATATATTGTAGCAGGGTGACCCCATGCTAGTCGGTAAATTGGAGGTTTACACCAAATTTTGAGAAGCAAGCACACTGATTAGTCAGGTGAGTGCTAGCTTCAAAATAGATCCAGAGTTAGAGCTTAGGACCACCTTCCTGAGGGAGGTCAGTGTGTCTGAGAGGAGCCATGTGAGATTCTACCGTGCATCAAGGTAAGGTTGGGACAGAGGAAGGCCCAAACTTGAGAAGAAATCCATGTGGAACGGGAGCAACCTGGAAGCTGTAGAGAGAGAGAGAGTCCAGGAGGGACAAGTGCAGCTAGGGAGCTGCAAGGAAAGACGCAGAGCTTTGCAGTGATGGTGAGAACCCCCTGAATAGGAAAAGCTATTTGTATGAACTTTGACTTGCTTTTAAATAAAAGTTGTCCACCATGCCCGAAAATACAGTTTTGGATTGTCGTAACTCATTGTAAACGCGTGAGTCTAATTGTCCCAATCTTAAAATATATATATATACTATATCCCCCTCCACACCGCGCACAGTATATTTACTGGGATGGGTCCCGCGAATCGCCGTTGATAAATGACGATTTGCGGAATGGCTGCTAGAGGGTGCGCGGAGGAGGAGTGTGCACGCGGCTCGGGCGGACCCGATGTCCGCCGGCGAGCCGCGATGAGCGGCCAGAGCAAAAGAATGGGGAACCGCTGAGATCTACTGATCCCTGTCACTGGGATCAGTTAGATCTCTTATGCCCATAACAGCCCAGCCCCCCACAGTTAGAACACACCCAGGAAACACAGTTAACCCCTAAATCTCCCCCTGCAGGTTAACCCCTTCCCTACCAATGATATTTACACAGTAATCAGTGCATTTTTATAGCACTGATCGCTGTATAAATGCCAATGGTCCCAAAAAAGTGTCAAAATGGTCCGACATGTCCGACGCAAAATCTCAGTACCGCTAAAAATCACAGATCACCGCCATTACTAGTAAAAAATAAAAAATAAATAAAAACCCCAGAAATTATTTCTCATCATCCGTAAACGCAGCAACTTTTGCGCAAACCAATCAATAAACGCTGATTGCAATTTTTTTTACCAAAAATATACGGAAGAATATAAATCGGCCAAAACCGATGGAAAAAAAAATGTTTATATTTTTTTTTTGGATTTGTATTTTAGCAAAAAGAAAAACAGTTTTTTTTTTTTTTTGCAAAATTGTTGCTCTTTTTTTGTTTATAGCGGGGATCGGAAATGACACAGAGGGGATCAAATACCACCAAAAGAAAGCTCCATTTGTGGGGAAAAAAGGACGCAAATTTTGATTGGGTACAACGTCGCACGACCACGCAATTGTCAGTTAAAGCGATGCAGTGCCAAATCGCAAAAAGTGCTCTGGTCCTAACGTGGGAAATCCTTCCGGGGGTGAAGTGGATATATAAAGTATATGTATAATACTATTTCTCTCTCTCTGTTTGTATACACACACACACAGACATATATATATATATATATATATATGTATATATATAAGAAAAATAGTCCATTCATACGCTCTTTAAAGAAGAAAAAATAAAATACAATGGTTACCTTGTTTTATGACACATAAAAGTTAAAATTCAACTGCCTGAAAAGCCTATTTCACCTGGGATCAGCTTATAGCACATAACAAGATCAGAATAAAAGACATGGTCAACTGCACATCCTTAAATTGAACCCTAAGAGGCATATGGTCTGCGCCTACTGATAATGAGAATCTACAGCTTATACTTTATGTTTTGAATACTTGAATCTTGCCGAGTGTTAAGGAACACGGTGACTGCCTGTGGATATTCTGTACAAAGTGTATTTTCATAGTAGGAATGCAAAACGAGGGACTGTCAAAGAAGAACACTGCTGAGCACTAACTACATTTAAATTGTAAAATGAAAACCCTATTATTTCATAAACAACTACAACTCCTGAAAAGACCGTGTTAATGGGATCTCGATGGCACTACCAGTTGTATAAACGTCAAAAAATTCAAAACGCACTAGGCGTGTGTGTCTCCCAGTCACTTTTGGCTTTCCATAGCTGTCAGTGGTGGAAGCAAGCATAGACATTGTGCGCACACTGACTTCTAATGAAGCTACACTGTCCAAAACTAGATACAGCAGCATACACTAGATTACCAAAAGTATTGGGACACCTGACTTTACACGCACATGAACTTTAATGGCATCCCAGTTCTAATCCATAGGGTTCAATATTTAGTTGGCCCACCCTTTGCAGCTATAACAACACTTCTGGGAAGGTTGTGCATAAAGTTTAGGGCTCTTTCACATGCATGGATCGTTCGGGTCCGCCTATCAGTTTTTCAGGTGGACCCCAATGGACACTCCATTGCTCTCTATGGAGCGACGAATGTCATCGGTGACATGTCCGCTGACACCCGATCCGCTCAGATCCGCCAAAAACAGACGGATGGAAACCCAATTTTCCATCCACCTGGTGGATCGGATCAGATGAACACGGACAGATGGTCCATGTTCATCCGATCCTCCAAAGAGGAGAATGGAGCTGTGACAGGTCAGTCTCTGTGCAGAGACTGTCCTGTCATCCGCCGGCTCAGCGGGGATAAACGGATGGATCCCCGCTGAGCAACGGAGCCCGTCAAAACGGGCTCCGCTAGTGTGAAAGAAGCCTTAGGAGTGTCTATGGGAATATTTGACTATTTTTCCAGAAGCGCATTTGTGAGGTCAGGAGCTGATATTGGATGAGAAGGCCTGGCTTGCAGTCTCCGCTCTAATTCATCCCAAAGGTGTTCAATTGGGTTGAGGTCAGGACTCCACAAACTCGCTCATCCATGTCTTTATGGACCTTGCTTTGTGCGGTAATGCGCAGTCATGTTGGAACAGGAAGGGGCCACCCCCAAACTGTTCCCACAAAGTTGGGAGTATGAAATTGTCCAAAATGTCTTGGTATGCTGATGCCTTAATATTTCCATCCATTGGAACTAAGGGGCCAAGTCCAACCCCTGAAAAACAACCCCACACCATAATCCCCCCTCCACCAAATGATTTGGATCAGTGCACACAGCAAGGTCTATAAAGACATGGATGAGCGAGTTTGGGGTGGGGGGCCTTGGCTGGCCTGAACCAGGAGTCCTGACCTCAACCTGATAGAACACCTTTGGGATGAATTAGTGTGGGGACTGTGAGCCAGGCCTTCTCCTCCAACATCAGTGGCTGACCTCACAAATGCACTTCTGGAAGAATGGTCAGACATTCCCATAGACACTCCTAAGGCCTCATACACACGGACGTTTTTTGACGCCGGCATTTTCTGGTGTTTTTTGCAGCTCTCCATGTTAGTCAATGGCCCCATAAAAACGCCAACGTTTTTGAGCTGTAGATGGCGTTGGCGTTAGTGAGCTGAAACTAGAACCCACGGCCAGCGCGTTCTGAGACTGGAACGTTTTGACATTTTTTGACGCAGACGCCGCAAAACGCTCACTAACGCTGTACCGGCGTTAACCGGCGTTTTTTGACGCCAACGTTTTTAGGTTGAAAAATAGCAGAGGGATGCTTTTTTTAAAAAAACGCCTATTGACGCCGATGCTCATTAACGCTCACTAATACTAACAATGATGCATAACGCCGAAAAACGCTGATTTTTTTTCCTTGACGACGGGCCTGACGTTTTGTTTATTTTTTAGGAAACGTCCGTGTTTATGAGGCCTAAACCTTCCCTGAAGAGTTGAAGCTGTTATAGCTGCAAAGGGTGGGCCAACCCAATACTGAACCCAACGGACCAAGACTGGGATGACATTAAAGTTCATGTGCGTGTAAAGGCAGGCGTCCCAATACATTTGGCAATATGTAAATCTGGAGTTTGGCTTTAAAGTGTCACTAAACTTTGGTTTAAAAAAATTCTGTTCAAGTACATATTCTCAGAAAAAGTACCTTCCATTGCTTTATTGATTAGAAAAGCCCCTCCCATTGTTCTCGGCCTCCTCCAAATCTCTAAATAACTTTATTTTGCTGCTGTGATCCAACTTCCCTATGTTGGTCCCACTGTATGTAAGAATGTAGCCACCCTCTCTTGCTCTCCCCTGAGGTGGGCTATGGGCTATGAGATTTGTAGTGTGCATAGAGCATGCACATAACCACACCCAGCGCGCATTACTCGTTCTAAACAAAGGATGGTGAGGGAGAAAAGAAGAGACTCGGGAGCTCACGGAGGAAGTAGAAAGACATACTAAGAAATGATTTAATGAAAATTAGTTTACAGAGCCATTAAGCAGTGGTTGTGTTATTATATTTGAGGAATATGGATGTCATTTAGTGTCACTTTAGTAATGAGAACTCTTCATTAACCACTTGACCACTGAAAGATTTACCCCCCTTCATAACCAGGCCATTTTTTGCAATACTGCACTGCGTTGCTTTAACTGACAATTGCGCGGTCGTGCGACGCTGTATCCAAATAAAACTGATGTCATTTCTCCCCACGAATAGAACTTTCTTTTGGTGGTATTTGATCACCTTTTTGCGCTATAAGCAAAAAAAAAAACCTGACAATTTGGAAAAAAACAAAAAACAATATTATTTACTTTCTGCTATAAAACATATCTAATAAATTAAATAAAAAAAAAAACACATTTCTTCATAAATTCAAAAAATTTAGGCCAATATGTATTCTGCTACATGTTTTTGGTAAAAAAAATCAAATAAAAAATCCAATAAGCGTATATTGATTGGTTTACACAAATAGCATCTACAAACTACGGTGTATATTTTAAATATGGAATTTTTATTTTGTTCTTTTATAATACTCGGCGATCTGCGACTTATAACGGGACTGCGATATTGCGGTGGACAATCTGACACTAGCTGACACTTTTTCACACTGGCTCGGAAAGGGTTAACGTCAGGGGCAAAATGTGTGCCTAGCCAGTGTTTATGTGTACTCTGTGAGGTGCTTTTACTAAGGCAACAAATGAGTTTTGCTCTCTGCTTTGCAAGAACATAAAATCCATCTTTTCCCCCTGTCAGAACAGAAATCTGCCTTGTTTACACAGGCAGAACCCTGTTCTGTGTATTTTACCGATAATCTTCAGGTGCTGGCGGACATCCAGAGCCCGGAACCCGCAGATCGGCTTCTGCTGTGAATAATCACAGCAGAAGCTGCCTGCCAGTGGCACGTTCGCCTCCTGCAGGCAGAAGTGCAGAATCACGTATATATACATGATTCTGCACAGGAGAGCCACTCTGTAGCAGTAAATCTGCTATGGGGCGGTCTTTAAGTGGTTAAATAGGGCTTTATATGTACCCTATGAAATGAATAACTCTATTGGATAGGGGTGGATAAAATTATGGTACTAGGATCGGACCAGTCTCCTGCAGTAAGATGAGGGATATTTGCCACTGAGGAAGGTATGTAACTGACACCTAAACAGTACAGTATATACCGTGTTTCCCTGAAAATAAGACCTACCCTGAAAATAAGCCCTACTGTGATTTTTGGGGAGGGCTTCAATACAAGCCCTACCCCGAAAATTAGCCCTAGTTTAGGGTGGTTGTCGGATTCTAGGATGCGGTGTGTTGCAGTATTGTATAGTGTAGACTGGTGATGTGGTCTGTGTGTGATCGATGCCATCCGTGCGGTGCCGCTCTGCGCTCAACAGATCCCCCATTGCTCTTCCCTTCTCTTCTGGCTGTCAGCAGGGGATCTCGGCTCCCTGCAGTGCTTGGAGCAAGGAAGGGAGCTCCGGCGGGCCATGGAAGTGCGGAGCGGCGCTCAGCTGATCCCCCGCTCCTCTCCTCTTCTGCCAGCTGTCAGCGGGGGATCTCTGCAATGCTCGGAGTGTACCCTGGACTGCACCAGAAAATTTAAGGTCAGTGCGGGAAGAGAGGATCGGCGGGTCACGGAAGAGCTGTAACAGGGTGTTTGTCACAGGTGGATTGCAGAGAAATGCACAGTTTGCGTTGTGTGATGCTGTGATGCAGTGCATGTTGGGAATGTACACCCACTTTTACTCAGTTCCACTGGCCACTGGGGTCTCCTGACAGGCAGGGAGGGAGATGGGGAGAGAAGACCACACATGCGAAGCCCTACACCAAAAATAAGCCCTACTGGGTCTTTTGTTGCCAAAATTAAAATAAGACCCGGGCTTATTTTCGGGAGAGAGTACAGAAATACACTCGGGGTCTATGTATAAAATAATTGCCATGTGGACATCTTAATCATTCCCTCAAGCACAACAAGTAGTCACCGAATAGTTTGTAATATAACTATCTTCTATGATTATCATCTCCATCTAGTGCCCATAAAAAATAATGCATAAAGTGATGGAGAATCCGATATGTTATAGTTATCACTGCAACAGAAGGTGATGGGAAATTTTCCAATGGGGACACCTCTTCTGGTGACAGACAAACTGGAACGACTTCCTTGCACTTCCTGTTGTATCTTTTTAACAGGAAGCGAAGGAAAATCTCTCCAGTGGAACACACTCAGCAAAAAAAAGGAAAACTCACTGGGGTGGTTCTAACCATTCCTTTCTCTATCTGGAGCAAACAAAAAATGTTTTGGCTGGAGATGCACTTTTAACCACTTGATCTCCGGAAGATTTACCCCCCTTCCTGACCAGGCCATATTTTGCAGTATGGCACTGCGTTACTTTAACTGACAATTGCGCGGTCGTGTGGCACAGTGTTCATTTTGACATCACGTTTCGATTTAGTCTTAGTTATAGTCTTTTGACTAACATGCCATTTTAGTTTTAGTCGAATTTAAGTTGACTTAAATAGCATTAATTTAGTCGACAAAAACATTTCAGTAGACACAATTAACACTGGTGTGGCACTGTACCCAAATAACATTTTTGTCCTTTTTTTCCAAACATAGAGCTTTCTTTTGGTGGTATTTGATCACCTCTGTGGTTTTTATTTGTTGCGCTAAAAAAAAAAAAAAGGCTGACAGTTTTGAAAAAAAAAACAAAACAATATTTTTTACTTTCTGGTATAAAAGAAAAATATATGCTATAACAAAAAATGTAAAAAAAAATCAAATTTCTGCAGTTCTTCAATTTAGGCCAATCTGTATTCTGCTACATATTTTTGGTAAAAGAAAAACAATAAGTGTACATTGATTGGTTTGCGCAAACATTATAATGCCTACAAACTATGATATATTTTTATTTCTTTTTTCTTACAAGTAATGGTGGTGATCAGTGACTTATAATGGGACTGTGATATTGCGGCAGAAAAGTCTGACACTAGCTGACAATTTTGACACTTTTTTGGGAACCAGTGACACTGATACAGTGATCAGTGCTAAAAAAGTATGCACTGTCACTGTACTAATGACACTGGCTGGGAAGGGGTTAACATCAGGGGCGATCAAAGGGTTAACTGCGTGCCTAGCCAGTGCTTTCTTACTGTGTGGGAGGTGCTTTGACAATGGGAAGGCAATGATACATGTTCCTGCATTGCAGGAACACAGGATCAATACCTTCTCTTCTGACCGATGGGCAGATTTCCGTTCTGCTTGTATACTGTCTAATTGGTGGGTACCGGCAGCGCGTGTGTGCCCCCAGACCTGGAAGTGTCAGATCCGGTACTAGGCACGAGATCTGGCACAGAGCGGCCGCCCTGCCGCAGTATATGCACATTGGGCGGTCTGCAAGTGCAGGTAAACCCTTATAATGATTTTTCTTGTTATTAGCTCATATACATCAGTGATCTCCAAACTGCAGCCTGGGGGCCAGATGCGGCCCTTTGCTTGATTTTATATGGCCCTTGGGGCAATATTTCATCCACTGGCACCAACATCGGGGCGTAATTTCCCCCCACTGACACTAACGAAGGGGCACAATTCCTCCCCAGGACACCAGCGCTGGGGGACAGTTCCTCCCACTGAAACCAAAGATGGGGCATTGCTTACCCTCACTGATGCCGAGACATTTTATACTATCTATCTATCTATCTATCTATCTATCTATCTATCTATCTATATACTAGAAAAAAATGGTCTGCTCATCCTACCAGAAATCCAGCAAGCTCTTATCTCCCCGTGGACTCTGCCTGTGCTTCCTGAAAACACAAACAGTATTATCAGCCCTGCCTAGTTCACCTCTGTAGCTACAGGACAACTCCCTTCATGCTATGGAGATGAAGAGAGGTGGATGTACCCTGTAGCCTAAATCTTCAGTGAGAAGACTTGGGGGGACAACACTGCTTCTACAGCTCAATGCGCTCAATTCAGTTTTTTTAGTTAAAAAATAAGAAAACAGTAAAGTAAGGTCATTTTTTTCCCATATTGTGAAAGATAATGTTACGCCGCGTAAAATGATACCCAACATGTCATGCTTCAAAATTGCGTCCGCTCGCGGAATGGCGACAAACTTTGCAACTTAAAAATCTCTATTGGCAACGTTTAAAAAATTCTTCAGGTTAGCAGTTTTGTGTTACAGAGGAGGTCTAGTGCTAGAATTATTGCTCTCACTCTAACGATCGCGGCGATACCTCACCTGTGTGATTTGAACACCGTTTTCATATGTGGGCGGGACTTACATATGCGTTCGCTTCTGCGCGCAAGCTCGGTGGGAAGGAGTGCTTTAAATTTTTTTTTTATTATTATTTATTTCACTTTTTACTTTTTATTTTTACACTGTTTTTTTAAAAAAAAAAAATTTGTAATGTAAAAATTCCTTGTAATAGAAAAAAGCATGACAGGTCCTCTTAAATATGAGATTTGGGGTCAAAAAGACATCAGATCTCATATCTACACTAAAATGCAAAAAAAAAAAAATTGAAAAAAATGACAGACCAAAAAAAAAAAACGGGCCCTTTAAGACCATTGGGCGGACGTGACTTCTGACGTCATTTCCGCCCTGCCGTACTATGGAGCCGAGTGAGTGACTTCAGCCGCTCAGTCGGATCCCGGACACTGGGGGGAGAGGATCGGATCATCTCCGCCGCTGCCGACGGGTCCAGTAAGTGGCGGAGATGACCGGAAAGCGGCGGGAGGGGGCACCTCTCCCGCCGCTGATAAAAGTGATCTAGCGGCGAATCCGCCGCTAAGACCACTTTTATCAGACGCAGAATCGTCTGAAGAAAAAAACGGTATCTGAATGGTGCCTGCAGCTGCAGGCACCATTCAGATACCACTTCTC
>BLSH010379081.1:716630-733663 GCA_018402905.1 Glandirana rugosa | reverse complement strand
TCCAAGGGTACAATGTTAGTTGGTAACCTTTACCATGACAAACACGATTTTAATTTTTATACGTTCTATGTACACGTTTTACACTGTCACTTAATTTCACAAACAAGTGGTAACGGTCCTCAGACGGTTCGTTTTATCCACTCAACCTTCGAGACCACGTACTCCTCTTGATACTAAACTAACCATATCGACTTAGAACCGAAGTAAGAAGTGTACTGACCCAATAATTATAAGGACCGATACGAGAGACAGTCTTTCTGTCCCATTTTGCCTCCCCACCACCACAGACAGAGATACACTCTTCACTAGAGTTTCGCTCACACTTACTCCTGGATCAACTACCTCTCACACTTCAGACTCATCACACTCTCCATCAACTAGGTCCTCATTCACACTCGCTTTGAGATCACTTCTCACATAGAGACAGACACCACCACCCCTCCGTTTTACCCTGTCTTTCTGACAGAGAGCATAGCCAGGAATATTAATAACCCAGTCATGTGAAGAATGAAGCCAAGATTCAGCTATACCAATCAAATCATAGTTCTCCTCATGCACCAGAGCTTCCAACTCACCTATTTTGCTTGGCAGACTCCTGGCAATGGTGAACAAACACTTTAATTCACTGTCACATTTTGCACATGTATCTTGCATATTTTTAATTTTAGCACAAACAGTACCATTTCCAATGGTTGATTGTAACATGGGAACCTTCATATCATCTTTCTTTGCCCTCCCCCCATCTTTCCCCATCCACCCACCAATAGGGGCTGACCCCTGTCTGACCTGTATACCCCATTATAATCTAATGCACCCTTCCCCCTCAATCCTAGTTTAAATACTCCTCCAGCCTTCCCATAAACCTCTCCCCTAGCACAACAGACCCCCTTCCATTTAGGTGCAGACCATCTTTAGCATATAGGTTGCACCCCAATGAAAAGTCAACCCAGTGCTCTAAAAACCCAAAGCCCTCCTCCTTACACAAGGTCTTTAGCCATGCATTCAGGGCTCTAATCTCCCCCTGCCTTTCCTGTGTTGCGCATGGCACAGGCAATATTTCAGGAAATATTGCCTTGGAGGTCCTTCCCTTCAACTTGCAACCTAATTCTTTAAATTGGTTCTTAAGGAGCCTCCACCTTCCATTTATGAGGAAAGATTAGAGGAACTGAATGTATTCTCTCTTGAGAAGAGGAGATTAAGGGGGGATATGATCAACATGTACAAATATATAAGTGGTCCATATAGTGAACTTGGTGTTGAGTTATTTACTTTAAGATAATCACAAAGGGGCACGCTTTACGTCTACAGGAAAATAAATTTCATCTACAAATACGGAAAGGTTTCTTCACAGTAAGAGCTGTGAAAATGTGGAATAGACTCCCTCCAGAGGTGGTTTTGGCCAGCACAGTTGATTGCTTTAAAAAAGGCCTGAATTCTTTCCTTAATGTAAATAATATAACTGGGTAATAACATTTTTAGGTAAAGTTGATCCAGGGTGAAACCGATTGCCTCTCGGGGGATCAGGAAGGAATTTTTTTCCCCCGCTATAGCAAATTGGATCATGCTTTGCTGGGGTTTTTTTACCTTCCTCTGGATCACCTGTGGGTGAAGGATTGTATATGGGATTGTATGGTTATATATCATTTTTTTGGTTGAACTAGATGGACTTGTGTCTTTTTTCAACCTGACTAACTATGTAGCTATGTAACTATGTAACTATGAACCTGCCAGGATCAGTAAAACTTTAGACCAATAACTAGAAATAAATATTTTGTGAAAAAATACACATTTCCCTTTAACGTCTCTCCACCAAACATCATACAACCATTCATTTTCCACGTTGGGAAAAGCACTGAAAGGGAAGCCGGATCATTTGCTGGTAGATGTGAGTTAAACAAGCACTTCAATTATACAGCACTCTCATAGGCGCCGGTTGTGACTCATAAACAGGTGATGTTATTCAAAGCTTCCTTAGAGACACCGAACATTGAAAAGGAAATGGAAACCTCAGATGTTTGACCAGCCGGTGTACATAGGCAGATAGACGAGCTCTTCTCCTTGTGTGCTGAATACTCTATTGACTCACTTAGAAAGAGGGCTGAAGTGCAGTGTGTGAAATGAAGCAGATAACCGTCTGCAAACACCAAGGAAATTGTTAGCTAACACAGCCTAGAACAGAGATACTGAATTGACTGTTACTGCCTGATCAATGCGGTGTTTACTAAGCTATTCCTGCCAATAAAAGGACTATTCTTCAATTACATTATGGAGTAATGACAGTATTCCCCAGCCCAGGCACACAGCATATTACATTGCCCCAATCATATTTCTCAACTGTGTTTAAAGGCCCACTATTAGCCAGATAATGAAAATACTGCATATGATATATGATACATAGCAAATACAAACATACTTCTTTCTTCTTCTGCATAAAGAATAAATGAACTCACCATTTAGCCCCTACACTTGACTTAACCTATCCTATTCTCCACTCTCCAGGCTCATACTTACCTATCTGATGGCTGTTGATCTGTTGCTTGTTTAGATCTAGTGTTGCAAGTCTTTACCGCCCAGGTCACACCTACACATTAGTACTCCAAAGACTTCTCTAGTTCCATGCCCCAAAATGGAGATGGTCAGAGATGGCCCCAGAGAAGTCTATGGACAGTAATGCACAGAGACGACCAGGACAGTAAAGATGCATGGTACTGGATGAAAAGAGAAAGAGAAGCCATATTTAGCTGATTAAGGTAAATGGGCATCTGTGGAGGAGGAGGGTGGGTTAGGTTAGCTCAGGGTAAGAAGCAAAAAGGAGCAGGAATAGAGGGGCACCCTTCTGTTCCTGCTTCAATTTACAGAGTTCATTTGCTTCACTCTAAGGGTGCTGCCTACAAGAGTGACCACTTTCCTGGACTTCCTTCACGGACTGAAACAATATCCCATGATGGTTTTATTATTGTGAATGATTGTATCTTTTTTTTTTACGGTTGTTTTATTGTTCCTTTTTTATCACCTGATTTTACTTTTACTTATGTGGTTATCCATGCTATTTAGGCCTATGTATGCCTAACACAACCACCTAGCTCCACTATAAAATTTTTTTTTTTCTTATAACAAGCAAAAAGGAAAAGTGCATTTTGTTGTAGAGTGCTCCTATTTTTTAAATGTTTATCTAAAGTGATAAGATGAGCACACATCAGATTTAGATATAACATGGAGCGCCATCAACCATCAGATATAACATGGAGAGCCATCAAGAAAGTGCTGTCCTATGTTCATAGTTCTTCTTGAAAAGACAATTTCTTTAAAAAAATTATGCTTGTGGTCTTTGTCATTACTGTTTTCTTGAACTAACTTGGCTCCTATGTAGGGTTCTAAGAACAAAATTGTCAAAGTTTATGGACAGCGTTATTCTAAAGTCAACCTGTGCCCAGATCATGCTCGCTAAAGTACTATGCTATACATGGTATTAAATGAATTTTAAAACAAGCCTTGATTTATCTTTGTATCTATAGGCACTGTGGAGAAATTATATTTCAAAGCTGACAGCACAGGCAGGGGAATATGAGTTTCTTTCTGTGAACTTATCAAAAAGCTGTTGCATACTGCAGGTACCAATCTAGGCCCAAGTAACCTTCAACAACTGGCTGCAGGTGCTGGAGGCGCTTCATAGGTCTGTCCAATATCTATACATCAAAGATAAAATGAAATAGAGCTGTGCTACTGCTGATTACAAAAAGTCTGATGTTTATTTAAATAATAAGTACATTTCTCACTATGCGCAGGTTCCACCTCTGACGTGTTTTGCCCGTAAAGGCCTTAATCATAGAATGGAGCCTGGGAGGGTTCTGAGACATTTATACCAACACATATCAAATTCATGCATATTTAGTTTAACCTCTTAGAGACAAAAATACAGTTGTTCAAGTGTCTTAAAAAGACACATGCCTATAAACTATCCAATTACACCTATTTCTGTGTAACATTTTAGATTTAAACATGTGTGGCTATGATAAAACTTCCCATATAACTTATACTATATATAGCTCACAATAAAAGTGATAACCTTTAATATAATTTTAAATATTGTCTATTACAGCAGCAAGATAGGTTAGGGATGACATGTATCAAAGCTCTTTTACTGCTGGTTAAAGCTGAACTCCAGGTATGATCTTGATTGCACACCATGTAAGTATGCATAGCTCAATCACTGTCATAGTCGGCCCTAGTATAGTGATCCCCATGATGTTTGGGGTCTCGTTTAGATTCTGTGTAATTGATTCCTCCACTGCAAACTGACCAGAGGGGGGTGCTAGCCCAGGACTGCTGCCATTCATAGAGTGTATTGTATTTTTTTTCATTGAATGCAAGGTGTTATGTGATCTGACTAGGTGGAGAGGAGGGGAGGTTATGTCACAATCTCTACCTCGTCCAAACAGAGGACACTTTGTATGTATTAAAAAAATACAAGGCATTTTATGAATGGTGGCAGTCCTAAGCTAGAAACCCTCTGTGGTTGGTGTGCAGAAGCAAAGGCACTCAGACAGGACCTGAAAGACCACGGCTATCACTGTAGCAGCGCAACTACTGCAGTGCACCAGCTTCCCAGTGGTTTATCAGGTAAAAGATTTGCATACTTACATTGGTCCAAATTGAACCAATGTAAGCATGCAATAAAGATCATACCAAGAATTCAGTTTAAAGAGTATGTTCATTGTTTAATGTCTATAGTCTGGTGCACTTTAAATAGTCAGGATATTCCCCATTCCATGATATGTACCCAATATATGGCTCTATGCTGAAGATGATGTATAAGAAAAACCTTGTTTTTTTTTCTATCTCCTTACATTGTTACTATACTGTCTTTGCGATCTGATCATTATCACTCAGTAATACTAAACCTGTGTTCATTTCCTTTGTGTCAAACCTCAACTTTACAAAAGTCAGAAACTTTTTTAAATTTAAGATAGAGTAGGACATGGTTAAAACCCCTCAAGGGTCTGACCTCTTTGAAATGTATTTTATTTTCTGCTGAAGACCAAGAGAGAGACCTCTGCATATGTGCATGCTCCTTGGGCTGAGTTCAGATATTTTTTTCCTGATCTCTTGTGCTTGTTGAATATCTGTGAACAAAAAAAGTGAACTGTGAAATCACAGCACATGAAAAAAGTGTACAGTAATGGATCAAGCTCCAAAGAGTAAGGGCCGCAATCCTTAAAACCCCCAAGGCGCAAGGATTTTTACAGGGACAAGGTACTTTGGTCTACCTAGGCTGAAGTCAAGCAGACCCCGCTCCTTAGGGACTAGGGATGGGCCAAACGGACACCTGTTTGGTTTGCACCAGATCTTCCGAACACTGAGAAAGTTTGGACCCAAAAAAATTAACCCCATTAACGTCAATTGGACCCAAACTTCAAAAACCAAAAGTGCCCATTTTGAAGGCTTATATGCAAGTAATTGGGCCTACAATGGTTATAGGGATCCGGGTCCTGCCCTGGGGGACATGTATCAATGAAAAAAAGGTTTTTGAAAAATGTCATTTTTAACCACTTGCCGACGGCTGATCGGCATTTGACGGCGACAAGGTGGCTCTGTAACACGGATCGCCGTCATATGACGGCGGCCGCGAGATCGCACCCAATGATCGCACCCACATGCTCACTGTGTCCGGGGAGGGCCAGGGAGCGGGTGCGGCAGATTCGATCTCCGCCGGCCACACACGATGCCCCCCCCGGAGTGAAAGAACGGAGGTCCGTGTAAGTAAACACGGACCTCCGTTCTGTGAGGGGGGAAGGGCTGTGATCACAGCCTTCCTCTACACGGAAGCTGTGATCGCTTCCCTTCCCAAGCTAGGGCAGTCCCCCCACAGTTAGAACACGCCCAGGGAACACTGTTAACCCTTAGAGCGCCCCCTGCAGGTTAACCCCTTCACTGCCAATGGCATTTACACAGTAATCAGTGCATTTTTATAGCACTGATCGCTGTATAAATGCCAATGGTCCCAAAAAAGTGTCAAAATGGTCCGACATGTCCGCTGAAATATCGCAGTACCGCTAAAAATCGCAGATTGCCGCCATTACTAGTAAAAAATAAAGAAAACCCCCCCCAGAACCCCAGAAATGAATTCTCATCATCCGTAAACGCGACCACTTTTGCGCAAACCAATCAATAAACGCCGATTGCGATTTTTTTATCACAAATATGAGGAAGAATATAAATCGGCCAAAACTGATAAAAAAAAATGTTTTTTTTATATTTTTTTTTTTGGATTTGTATTTTAGCAAAAAGTAAGAAATTTGGGTTTTTTTGCAAAATTGTCGCTCTTCTTTTGTTTATAGCAGCGATCAGAAATGACGCAGAGGTGATCAAATACCACCAAAAGAAAGCTCTATTTGTGGGGAAAAAAAGGACGCAATTTCGTTTGGGTACAACGTCGCACGACTGCGCAATTGTCAGTTAAAGCGACGCAGCGCCGAATCGCAAAAAGGGCTCTGGTCCTAAAGGGGGAAATCCTTCCGGTCCTTAAGTGGTTAAATGAGCAGTGATTTTTTGATTTTTAAAGTGAAAGCATAAAAATGAAACATTCCTTCCAATATAGTGCCTGGGGGGTCCCCTTAGTCTACCTGTAAAGTGGCAGATATGTACCATGTCTAGAATCTGCTGCAGCAATAATTGCATTCATAAAGCCAAGAAAAATTACATTTTCCCTGCAAGGTGCCTTTATTTTGCTCAGCAACAGCTGAGGATCCAGTGTGTATGATGATGCCACAATGTAGTGCACTGGGAACATGATGCCACTTTGACTTTGGATAGAAGTAACGGGTGCGTAAAAATTGGGCTTTAGGTGTCGGTGGTGCCTTCATATCATAACCCTATAGAGGTGCTCTTCATGAAGGCAAGAATTGGCCTTTCTGTAAAAAAAATTACAATGATATGCACCTGTCAAACGGGTGCAGAAAAATTGGTCTTTGGGTTTCGGTGACGCCTTCCCACCGTAACCCTATAGAGGTGCTCTTGATGAACACCAAAAAAATTGCAATGATATGCACCTGTCAAACAGGTGCTGAAAAAATGGTCTTTGGGTGTTAATTGTGCCCATTAAACCTATACCAAAAACATTGTTCCAGATGAAATTATTGAACACACTCAAAGCTAGGCAGCCTCGAAGAAGGAGGGAATTGGAATGGGAGCTACAGCGTTAGTGTGTTAGAATAGGTAGAAAAACATTGATGTATGGTGAATGGAGGCAGCTCCTCAAAAAAGATTAGGTCCTGGTAACCTAATGACAACTGTAGAGGGTAAGAGGGTGCCAGCATTGGTCCAGCATCAAAGTCCTGCAGAGATTGCACATCCCAAAAAAACTCAATCGGTGGAACATGAATGCCAATTTGTCTACCAGTGTTCTCCCCTCTCTCTAGGCTCATGTTCCTGTCATCCTCAACCTCAAAACCAACATCTGAATCCAGTAATGGCTGGGCATCATCAAGGAGCAAGTGGCTGATGTTGTGGTCAAATAACTCCTCCTCCGTGGCTGATGTTGGGGCTATGGCAGGAATAGATGTGGACAATGAGGCAGGTTTATCCGCTCTGGCAACTACAGGGGACTGCACACTTGTCTCTGCTTACGTGACAGAGGATGATGAGGATGAGCAAGGTTTATTAAACTAGTCCACCACCTCATCTGCATGCTGTGGCTGGATAGCACGGGCAAACTCACTAAACAGAGAAAAAGATGCCCTGCCTGAGGACTGACCACCACGTCCAACTTTGCCTGTGGACACATTTGTTGCTGGCCCCCTTACAGTGCCAAGGGAACGTTTGCCTCTCCTTCTTGTCCTCCCAGACATTATTGGGAGGGAGGGGCGGTGCTTATTAGCAAATGTTAAGAAGAAGGGGAAATCTGTATGTAGATGCACTTTAAACAATGTACAGTGGTGTTTGGTGCACTTTAATTTGAGTACTCACACTACACAGACACACTCCACGGATAGACTATAAAATATATAATATAATATATATATACTGCAATATAATGCGCCAAACATACAGTGACGTACAAAACTATATGGCGTTAAACTTGCAGTAACACAAAACTATAGGGCGTTAAACTGGCAGTAATGCACACAGAACTATAGGGCGTTAAACTGGCAGTAACGCACACAGAAGTAAATGCCGTTAAACTGGCAGTAACGCACAAAGAAGTAAATGCCATTAAACTGGCAGTAACGCACACAGAAGTAAATGGCGTTAAACTGGCAGTAACACACACAGAACTAGATGACGTTAAATTGGCAGTAATGCACAGAGAACTATATGGCATTAAACTGGAAGTAACGAACACAGAAGTAAATGGCGTTAAACTGGCAGTAACGTACACAGAAGTATATGGCGTTACACTTGCAGTAACGCAATCAAATAGACGGTGTTCAACCTTCACTACACTGACGCTATCAGAGCTGTCCCTACTCTAGCTATACACTAATGTAAAGATTACTGATACGGTCTCACTACACTGAAACTATCTGTGCTGTCCCTACTCTAGCTGCACACTATGCAAAGCTGAATGATGGTCCTCCTCAATACACTCATACTATCCCTAGACTGACAGGAATCTAATATTCTATACTGACAATTGAAGCAAAATAGCACAGTTTAGCACACTAGCTAACTAATAGCACTGAACAGAGCCCTGTTCTATCTCTCTCCATCCAAAATAACACTGAAAATGGCTGCCATTGAAAGAATACTTTTATACCGTGGGGCGGGAATGAGCCATGGTTGGATAAAGTCATGATGACAGTGTCCAATCATGACTCTGACAGTGCTCTGTGCCCTGATTGGCTGAAGCATTCACTGCTTCAGCCAATCAGGGCTTGCAATGCATTGTTCAGTGCCGCATTGCATTTTCGTCCGTTCAGGGGGGGGGCGAACAAACGGTTGAACGTCCCGTTTGCTCGGCTACTCGCGAAAGTCCGAACTTATGCTCGGGCCCGAACCAGTCGCCCAACCCTATTAGGGACCTGCCGAAGCCAGTTCTCCAAGTACTTGGTGAGGTCTTTTCTGAATGGGAAGAGGAAAAAGACCTGAAGGTTACAGGCACTGAAAAACTTGCACCCTCTGTTTCAGTAAGTAAAAAAAAAAACTCACATGTGCAGTGTAAGTACCCATAATAAATATGTGATCACAATAGATAAATAAGAAGTGCCAAGTACAGAGCAAGCCTTCCGGCCAGTAAAAAAAATTCTCTGGACTAGCCATAATGCCTGCCCAAGAGGCAAGTGCAAGAAAAGTCTTAAGTGCCAGAGAAACTCAGTGGGGTCACAAACCCATCATGTTTTTCTGGGATACCACCCTCAGGTGACATCACCCCCAGGGGGCACCCCCAGATCTCCTTGTGCCTCCCAACCCCTGACCATCCCTACCAGAAAGGCATTATCACTTACAAAGTGCCTTGCCTGTGGAGACAAACCTGGTAAACCAGGCCAGATTTGACCCAGGAGGCAAACAGAACTCTCACCATACCCACCTTATTACATCAGGAATTACTGACCGGCACCTCTGTGCATAAAAGCTACATCAGCATTCTGTTCCCGAAAACTGATAAGAATAGATAATCACTTGACTTTAACGGACTGTAACGTTCGGGTCCGTACCGAACTTTGGGGTGTCCGGGACCTGGACCCGAACCCGGACATTTCAAAAAACTTTCGGGTTTGGGTTCTGGGTTCTGGTAGTTGATCATGCATGTTGAATAGCTGCAGGACAGCCAATCAACAAGCCTTTCACTGGTTTGCCCTTAGAAGCCATCACAGCCATGCCTACTAATGACATGGCTTTGAATGACCAGTGCATCATGTGACCCAGCCTCTATATAAGCTGGAGTCACTTGATGCTGCAGTCACATGCTCTCTGAGACTCTGACTAGTATAGGGAGAGGAAGCTGCTAGCATTTTTGTGAGGGACAGATTGCAGACATTTTAACATCTGATCCTGCATCCTGAGATTACTACTAATGTTGCTCTGAGGGACAGATTGCAGTAATTTGAGATTTCACATACTGCTGCTTTGAGTGACAGATTGCAGATCAAACCCTGCATTACACAACGATCTGACTGCACTAGCTAGAGGCTTCTGCTTAGAGGGACAGATTATTGTTCAAATATCATCTCCTAGTACTAAAGGGAGAGCTTCCAGCTGTTGCTTAGAGGGACAGATTATTGTTCAAAAATAATCTTCTAGTTCTAAAGGGAGAGGTTCTAGATGTTGCTGTAAGTGACAGATTATTGTTCAAAAATCATCTCCTAGTTCTAAAGGGAGAGCTTCCAGCTGTTGCTTAGATGGACAGATTATTGTTCAAAAATCATCTCCTTGTTCTAAAGGGAGAGGCTCTAGCTGTTGCTGTATGTGACAGATTATTGTTCAAAAATCATCTACTAATTCTAAAGGGAGAGCTTCCAGCTGTTGGTGTGAGCGGTGCATTTCTTGCACCAAAATAAAAAGTCAGTCTACGTTAGTGTTTTCAAAAAAAAAAAAGGTATTAATTGGTATTAATAAATACTTACATAGGGCTACATAATACATTTGCGGGCACAATGAGGAGAGCAAATAATGGACGTGGTCATGGTCATGGTGCTGCTGGTGATGCTGGTGCTGCTGGTGTTGGTGGTGTTGGTGAACCTCCTGTTGGAAGGAGAGGACGTGGTCGAGGTGTGCCAGCTACACGCACAAGGGAAACACCTTCCTCAGGTAGCCAACAGAACCTTCACCGGTATATGGTAGGCCCGAATGCTCCTCAACGATTGGTGAGGCCAGAACAAGTACAGGCGATAGTAGATTGGGTGGCTGGCAATGCCTCCAGTTCCTTCACATTATCTCCCTCCCGGTCCCTTGATGAAAGCTCAGAGTTGGCACCTGAACCCCATGGCCATCTGTCTTTCACCTCAGCCCCTTGTAAATTAGCCAAGCAGTCTGAGCCCCAAGTCCTGCAAGAGACTCTTATGCTTTTTGATGACTCTCCTGGTGTGCTTTTCGTGGGCCATCCACATAGCGCTGCCCCAGAAGTGGAAGACATTGAGTGCACCGATGCCCAAACAACCCACCTTCTGTTGCAGGATGAGGACATGGAAACACCAGCGCAAACACAGGTGCCAATTGCTGCAGCTTTCCTCAGTGTGCAGACTAACAAGGAGGGCAGTGGTGAAGGGTGGGTGGAAGATGATGTGGAGGATGATGAGGTCCTAGACCCCACATGGAATGAGGGTCATGCGAGTGACGTGTGCAGTTTGGAGGAAGAGGTGGTGGTCGCACAGAGGCACCAGCATAGCAAAAGAGGAAGCAGGTTGCAAAAGCGGATCGAGCGTCCCCTAGACATTATGCCTGCTACTACTCACTGCACGCAGGGACCTAGCACACCAAAGGCAGCTCAAAGGCGTTCCCCCGCGTGGCAGTTCTTCACACAATGTGCTGACGACAAGACACGATTGGTTTGCAAGCTGTGTAATGATAGTCTGAGCGGGGGCATAAATGTTCTCAACCTGAGCATAACCCCCATGACCAGGCATCTAAATTCAAGGCACAAGCTGCAATGGAATAATGTCCTCAAAATCCAAGAAAGGTCTCGGCCTCCTCCTGCTTCCTCTTCTGCTGCTGCCTCGGCCTCTTCCTCCACCTCTACAGTGACAGTGTCACCTGCCACCCAGCAAACAGATGATGCGACAGCAACGCCACCATGTCCGCCACCGTCCCCAAGCATTTCCACATGGTCCCATGGAAGCTTACAGCTGTCCATCTCCCAAACACTGGAGAGAAAGAGGAAGTACCCCCCTACCCACCCGTGATCCCTGGCACAGAATGCCAGCAGCTGTGCCACTGCTAGCACCTCAGAAGGCAGGGTTAGCATGGCCAAAATGTGGCAAAGCTTTGTCAGCAGCCCGCCACAACAAACAGCACCACCAGCCGATAGACAACGTCTTAGCAGGAGGCAGCATTTCAGCAACATGGTGCAAGAGTATGTGTGCACACACCTAAACGTACTGACTGATGGGTCTGCCCCATTGAACTTCTGGGTCTCCAAATTGGGCACATGGCCTGAGCTTGCCCTTTTTGCCTTGGAGGTGCTGGCCTGCAGCCAGTGTATTGTCTGAACGTGTGTTTAGCACGGCAGGGGCGTTCTCACAGACAAGCGCAGCCGCCTGTCCACAGCCAACATGGACAAGCTAACCTTTATCAAAATGAACCAGGCATGGATCCCACAAGACAGTCTGTACCTTGTGCAGAATAAACATTTAGACCGGACTCACACAGCCATTCGTATATTTGTTTTATTGAATATGCCTCAATATTTTGGGGGCTACCCCAATTATAAACAAACAAACAAAAAAAAAACAGCGTTGGCTACCTTCTCCTCCTCCTCGACAACCGCCACTTCCACCTACACTGCCACGGTCACGGCCTAGTCAACCTCTAGGCTCCTACTCCACATCCACCCCCCCTTGTCATTTTTTTTTATTTGATTTTAATTTATTTTCCCTATGCCCATTTTTTTGTAGGGCACTTGCCCTACTCTTACCCCCATTTTACTTCCTTTTGCAGCCCTCTAGCACTTGCCACAACTTTGTTACAGCCATTTTTGTGCCTAAAATTTCGGGTCCCCATTGACTTCAATGGGGTTCGGGGTCCGGGATAAAGTTTGGGCAACGTTCGGTGCCGAACCCAGAATTTTTCATGAAGTTCGGCCGGACCCGCCGAACCCGAATGTCCAGATGTTCGCTCAACTCTAGCCATAAGGCAAAGAGGCTGATTTATAATCAGTTACATTTTCCAAAATGCTTTGCGCCAGGTCCCCTTGTAGTCCTTCCTCTCCACTAGAGTTGCCTCTCCACTAGAGTTGCCACATTGGAGAAAGGAGCACAGACGGTTGCATGAGATGACAATCTATCAATACACATTACTGGGGAGTTTAATGGAGTGTGGCACTGGGGTTTCTATCTATCTATCTATCTATCTATCTATCTATCTATCTATCTATCTATCTATCTATCTATCTATCTATCTATCTATCTATCCAGATTAATTCATTTCATTTTTAACTGACTTGTTACACTCACCCATACCCCAATATTATCCTCCCTGGTGATTTGTTTCTTCAATAACTGTTGCAGTTCTCTGCACTGCATTAATTACCTGATGTTCAGACAAGTCATTGCATCAGTTAATTAACGTCAGGTTACGGCAGCAATAAATTGGAAGTAAAGAATTTTGACCAGGCTGGATGCGGTAGAGTCTGCATTTTTTAGTTTTTATTTTCTCAAAGACATAAGGGATTCATTACTGGACGAATATACAAGGACTAATTTATAAATTCTCTGAAATATGACAATGAGGCACTGGTCCAGAACAAATGAGGATTTCACAGACTTGTGCCCCCTGCGCTATAATTTGATCTGCTGGAAGCGGGGAATATTTGGGTCACTTAAATCAGAGGATGGAGCTGAAAGCCTGGATGGTTACAAGTTCTGTCCTTTACAGACCTCTGAATCTGTGAAATTTTATTTCTTGCTATTCCCTTTTCACTCCTTAAGCCTCGTACACACAGAGCAACGGTCATACGACCGGACGTCCAAAATCGTATGTTGGCTGTTGTGTCTCGCATACTGACGTGCACTAAGCGATCATACAACCAAGCCTAACGTAGTGACGTGCCTACGAGGTTATAAAGAGGAAGTTCAGGTGAATGCGATTTGTGAATTAGGAACGTAGGTTTCCCAGAACGGACGCTTCCGAGCGTTCCTGACTTCTGAGCATGCGTGTTTTGCGCGTACAACTTTGTTGGCCCAACTTCTCTGTACAACCGGTACAGCAGTCGTACAACGCCTTGTTGTACAACAAAAGTTTTCTAGTCTACTCATCCAACTTCTGTTGTACGACCGTCGCATGTCGGCTGTTCTAATCGCACGTACTAACGGTCAGATGATCGTACAACGAGCTGTTGCACGACCGCTGTACAACCGTTGTACCGTGTGTACGGGGCTTAAGTCCCCACTCACAGAAGCATCAAAAGGATAGTATGGTGTTTTTCAGCAGTTTAAAGACAGTGCAAAGACTTCACCAGGGATTTTACAACTAAAAATATATTAAAAAGCAATGGCGTAATTTCCCAGACCAGGCTTCTAATCTTAAAGCTGAACTCCAGGAAAACTGCTAAATACATAGATTTGTTTAATCCTATCTAAAATACACTGACTCTGACCTTGTACTTCTATCCTGACCTTGACCCTAAACCTAACCCTGACCTAGATCAAACCCTAATCTTCGTTGTAGCTATTTTATCTTTATTTTTTTTATTTATTTATTTTTTTTTACACACTTTTCTTTGTTTACTTTTTTTTAAACAATACAATGTATTTTTTTCCATGCAGAGGAGAAAAGACACATGGGTGGACTGTACTATGACTAATCACTGCGATGGCCAATCAGAGGCTATCACAGCAATCAGGTGATCAGAAACTGGGCCTCACGGTTCCCAAATGTTAGTACAAGACTTGGGGCTCTGTGCTGAGAGTGCACTGTGCAGTCCGCTCCCAGCACAAACACATGTACACATATATGTGGCCTCACAGGTGAAGATCCACTTCAGTGAGGCCACATATACAGTATGTACAGTCAGTGAGGCCACACACATATACAGTATGTACAGTCAGTGAGGCCACATATATACAGTATTTACAGTCAGTGAGGCCACACACATATACAGTATGTATAGTCAGTGAGGCCACATATATACAGTATTTACAGTCAGTGAGGCCACATATATACAGTATTTACAGTCAGTGAGGCCACATATATACAGTATGTACAGTCAGTGAGGCCACACACATATACAGTATGTATAGTCAGTGAGGCCACATATATACAGTATTTACAGTCAGTGAGGCCACATAAATACAGTATGTACAGTCAGTGAGGCCACATATTCAGTATGTATAGTCAGTGAGGCCACATAAATACAGTATGTATAGTCAGTGAGGCCACATATATACAGTATGTATAGTCAGTGAGGCCACATATTCAGTATGTATAGTCAGTGAGGACACATATACACAGTATGTACAGTCAGTGAGGCCACAGATATACAGTATGTACAGTCAGTGAGGCCACATATACAGTAAGTATAGTCAGTGAGGCCACATATATACAGTATGTACAGTCAGTGAGGCCACATATATACAGTATGTATAGTCAGTGAGGCCACATATATACAGTATGTACAGTCAGTGAGGCCACATATACAGTATGTATAGTCAGTGAGGCCACATATATACAGTATGTAAAGTCAGTGAGGCCACACACATATACAGTATGTATAGTCAGTGAGGCCACATATATACAGTATGTACAGTCAGTGAGGCCACATATACACAGTATTTACAGTCAGTGAGGCCACATAAATACAGTATGTACAGTCAGTGAGGCCACATATTCAGTGTGTATAGTCAGTGAGGACACATATATACAGTATGTATAGTCAGTGAGGACACATATACACAGTATGTACAGTCAGTGAGGCCACAGATATACAGTATGTACAGTCAGTGAGGCCACATATACAGTAAGTATAGTCAGTGAGGCCACATATATACAGTATGTACAGTCAGTGAGGCCACATATATACAGTATGTATAGTCAGTGAGGCCACATATACAGTATGTATAGTCAGTGAGGCCACATATATACAGTATGTATAGTCAGTGAGGCCACATATACAGTATGTATAGTCAGTGAGGCCACATACACAGTATGTACAGTCAGTGAGGCCACTTATACAGTATCAAAGAATATGTTGCTGCGCCGAAAAACCCAAATTCAACAGTGATGAATAATACAGCAGCTAGCACAATTATTATTGAACATAATATATAGACATGGAAGATGTAAGGTGCAGCGCTAATGAAATGTCCCCCAATCAGCAAATGTCCAAAATATAATAGTGAAGTGTTCCGATGATCCAAGAGAGAAAGAAGATATGAAGCCGCCACACCACCAAACACACTGCCTCTTATCCCTTGCGGTGGACTCTCATTACAAAGGTCTTAGACAGCCTGTATTTGTCAGAGTTGCTGGATTAATCACTCTGACAAATACAGGCTGTCTAAGACCTTTGTAATGAGGGTCCACCACAAGGGGTAAGAGGCAGTGTGTTTGGTGTTGGTGGCAGCTTCATATCTTCTTTCCCTCTTGGATGATCGGAACACTTCACTATTATATTTTGGACATTTGCTGATTGGGGGACATTTCATTAGCACTGCACCTCACATCTTTCACATATACAGTATGTACAGTCAGTGAGGCCACACATATATACAGTATGTGCAGTCAGTGAGGCCACACATATATACAGTATGTACAGTCAGTGAGGCCACACATATATACAGTATGTACAGTTAGTGAGGCCACATATATATCCGCTTGCCGACCGCTGATCGGCATTTAACGGCGGCTGCCAGATCGCGCACAGTGAGCGCGCGTGTGCCGCCGGAGGCGCGCCCGTGCGCTCACTGTGTCCGGGGAGGGCCAGGGAGCGGGTGCGGCGGATTCGATCTCCGCCGGCTACCCGCGATGCCCCCCCCCCCCGGAGTGAAAGAACGGATGTCTGTGTAAGTAAACACGGACCTCCGTTCTGTGAGGGGGGAAGGGCTGTGATCACAGCCTTCCTCTACATGGAAGCTGTGATCACTTCCCTTCCCCTGTTAGGGCAGCCCCCATACAGTAAGAACACATCCAGGGAACACAGTTAACCCTTAGAGCGCCCCCTGTAGGTTAACCCCTTCACTGCCAATGGCATTTACGCAGTAATCAGTGCATTTTTATAGCACTGATCGCTGTATAAATGCCAATGGTCCCAAAAAAGTGTCAAAATGTTCAGACATGTCCGCCCCAATATCGCAGTACCGCTAAAAATCGCAGACGCTAAAAATCGCCATGACGCTATAACCCCGCCTGTACAGACTTGTAAAACTGTGAAAAAACCCTGGTAA
>BLSH010379081.1:663420-676847 GCA_018402905.1 Glandirana rugosa | reverse complement strand
TTATTTGTAGGGCACTTGCCCTAGTTTGAAGATGATTTTAGAACAGTTATATGGCTTCTACCGTTAATTAATACTTTTCAGACACAGTTTGAAGATGAACCACATTCATCTCCATTTTTGCATTTTTTATGTTTTTATTTTTTTTAAATATTTAAAGTTATTTCCCTGTCCCCATTTTTTTGTAGGGCACTTGCCCTACCCTTACCCCCATTTTACTTCCTTTTGCAGCCCTCTGGGGCTTTCCAGGACTTTCCTACAGCCATTTTTGTGCCTAAAAGTTCGGGTCCCCATTGATTTCAATGGGGTTCGTTGTCCGTGCGATCGTTCGGGTTCCGTCCGGACCCGGACCCGGACTTTGTCCCGAAGTTCGGACGGACCAGCAGAACCCGAACGTCCAGGTGTTCGCTCAACTCTACTGTTGACCATCCCTTCCTCCTCAAAAAACTCTACTCTCTTGGCCTTCAAGACTCTGCTCTCTCCTGATTCTCCTTCTACCTATCACAATGCTCCTTCATTGTGACCTAAAGCTCTGTTTCCTCCTCTCCACTAGCTCTTTCTGTGGGGGTCCTGCAAGCTTCTGTCATCTGACCCCTTCTCTTCTCCATTTACACCTCCTCCCTTGGCCTGTTAATAAACTTAAGTCCTGGTTCACCCCTCTCTGCTCCCTTTGATATTGCTTAAGGCCTGGTTCACACCTCTCTGCAGCCTTTGATACTGTTGACCATCCCTTCCTCCTCAAAAAACTCCACTATCTTGGCCTTCAAGACTTTGCTCTCTCCTGATTCTCCTTCTACCTATCACAACACCCCTTCAGTGTGACCTATTACTCTGTTTCCTCCTCTCCACTTCTCTTCTCCATTTACACCTCCTCACTTGGTCTGTTAATAAACTCTCATGGCTTCCAATACCACCTCTATGCTGATGACCCCCAAATCTATCTCTCTATTCCTCACCTCACTCCTTCAGTCTCCTCTCGCATTACTAACAGTAAAAATCAGCATGGATGTCACACCACTTCCTCAAACTCAATCTTTCTAAAACCAAGCTCATAATTTTTCCTCCAGCCTGTGCCCCCCACCCCTCCACTTCTCTATCAAGATCAAGTAGATGTAATTCTAGACTCTGACCTGTCCTTCAAGCCCCATATCCAATCACTGTCCGAATCATGCAGACTTCAACTCCAAAACATCTCCAAAATACGCCCCTTTCTAACCGTTGACACCACCAAGCAACTTATTCACTCCCTTGTTATCTCTCGCCTTGACTATTGTAACTCCCTCCTCATAGACCTACCTCTCCACGGATACCCTCTTTAGTCTATCATGAATGCCGCTGCCAGACTCATCCACCTTACCAACCATTCAGTGTCCACCTCTCTTTCAATCCCTCCACTGGCTTCCCATTGCCCAATGAATAAAATTCAAAACACTAACAATAACATATAATAGGGGTATGTACCGCGCTTATGGGTTCTTGTACTCGACTGCTGCCCTCCAATGATTCCCTCCCGCAGGTGGGATATATAACTGATAGTGGTTGTGCTTGGATGTGGCACTGTCTGAGTAATGGAAAGTAAATATGGCCCTTATATAATGTGGTCATATGTTCCAATGGGATAATATCCCTAACTCTGGGTTAAAGTGCACATGTGCCAAGTGAAGGTTTTATTTGTTGAGCTCAAACCTTTTATAATTATATAGCTTCCCAACACTACCGTGTATATAAATTAGTGCAATTCATATAAAATCAATAATAACATGAAAAGTGTGGAAGCAGTAGAGCACAGGTGTCAAACACAAGGCCCGCGGGCCGAATCCGGCCCTCCAGGCCATTTCATGTGGCCCTCGCACCTCTCCTGCAGCTGCAGGGGAGCTCCAGCCCACCTCTGGTCCTCCTCCAGACCCTGTACTTTCTGCTTTCCAGCAATGCATCCAGCTTCTTCCCAACAGCAGCATAAGGTAAGGGGGTGCACTTTGATGTAAGGGAGGGTGGAGGATTCAACTTCTGATGGTGGGGGTGACTCTTGACATCTAATGTAAGGGAAGGGGATGCTCTGGACATATAGTCTTAAAGATACAACCGGCCCTTTTATGGGCAATCATAATGCTGATGTGGCCCAAAATGAAAGTGAGTTTGACACCACTGCAGTAGAGGATGTGTAAATGTATAAAAGGTATTTTTTTCATCTGTGCAAACAAACTTTTAAAGCATTTTAAAAAAAGGTGTGGAAACAATTCAGGATGTGTAAATGTATAAAGAAGTATTACTTTCTTCTGTGCAAACAAACTTAAAAAAATTGTGTAAAAGAAAAAATCTTTTTACATGTGCTGGTATGGATGTGCTAGTATCCCACGGAGGAAATGTTTAATACTTCAGGGGTCATACACTTTACCAGTGGTTTACTATGTGATGATCTAACTTGGAATAAAAGAAAGTGATGGTTACTAGTATTACTATGTGGATTTTCCAATGCGATAGTTATATATGAGTATTCTTAAGCTTTAATCATCATACTATCAGCAACACCAAATATTTGAACAGTCCATATATTAATATTAATTCCGTGACTTCAAGTGCTCATTCAGTGTGTTTAATTCCTTCATATGAAAACTTGTGACAGGGAGTGTGCATTCACTCGTGCTCCCCCGTTGTTCCCCTCCTTACCAGAGGGCACTGCCCCTGCAGGGGCCACGTGCCTATCTTTAATAATCCTAGGGGTCTGGTCCTGGGTCAGGGGTTCTCGTCCAACGACCTTTGGGGTGTCTTCCTATGAGCGGGGAGACTGCTTCTGCTGCTCTGGAGTTGCCTGCTCCTGCAGGTGTGGGGAGGTCCCAGGTTGTTTGACTCCAACGTATTATAAGGTAAAAAACAGAGAGGACTCCATAGTGTAGCGTGTAAAAAAATGTATCCTTCGTTTTATTTAGTATTACATGGGATACATTCCACAAAATAAGTAGAATAAAAACAGGGGAAAAGTAGGGTAAAAATAGGCTAAAAAGAATGAAGGGGTATCCGTTGGTCCGTGTATTGTCACAGAGCCGATCTTCCTCTGTGTCCTTAGTGTGGGAGCTTTGCAGCTCTCCTCACTGAGCGGCGTGCGTTCCACCGCTCACTCTCAGAAAACCGGATGTGACGTCGGACTTCCTGCTAGGTCAGCTGACGCGTTTCGTCATAGACGTTATCAAAGGTGACACCTTTCTTTTACACAATTTTTTTAAGTTTGTTTGCACAGAAGAAAGTAATACTTCTTTATACATTTACACATCCTGAATTGTTTCCACACTTTTTTTTTTTTTTTTTTAATTTTTTAAAAGTTTGTTTGCACAGATGAAAAAAATACCTTTTATACATTTACACATCCTCTACTGCTTCCACACTTTTCATGTTATTATTGATTTTATATGAATTGCACTAATTTATATACACGGTAGTGTTGGGAAGCTATATGATTATAAAAGGTTTGAGCTCAACAAATAAAACCTTCACTTGGCACATGTGCACTTTAACCCAGAGTTAGGGATATTATCCCATTGGAAAATATGACCACATTATATAAGGGCCATATTTACTTTCCATTACTCAGACAGCGCCACATCCAAGCACAACCACTATCACTAACAATAACATACAAAGCCATTTACAATTCTTCCCTGAGCTACATCACCAATCTTATCTCCAAATATCCTTCTGCTCCTCCCAAGACCTTCTGCTCTCTAGCTTCCTTGTCTCCTCCTCCCATGCTCGTTTTCAGGACTTCTCCAGAGCCTCTCCCATCCTCTGGAACTCACTACCCCAATTTGTCCGGCTATCTCCTACTCTGTCCACTTTTTGGCGATCCCTGAAAACTCATCTTTTCAGGGAGGCCTATCCTGCCTCCAGCTAACAACTAAATCTTCTACTTCCCTCATCAGTTCATCCCTCACAGTTACTACCTTTTGTTTCACCAGCCCCTCCCTCTTAGATTGCAAGTTCTCAGGAGCAGGGCCCTTCTAACCCTCTGGTTTTTAATTGTACTGTTGGTGTATTTTCTCCCTTTATATTGTAAAACGCTGCGCAAACTGTTGGCGCTATAATAATAATAATAATAATAACACCTATGTAGGTTGCAGTTTGCATATTCCAGGTGCATTTTGCGTTTTTCAATACATATTTTTGATATATTGAAGTCCATGGAAGCAAAAACCAGAAAAAAAGTCCCGTAAAATGCATAGATGTGAACATGACCCATAGGAAACCATGTTAATTGGACTTTAGTGTGTCTCTGCAAAACTAAAAACGCACTAAAAAATGCATAGATGTGAACCAGGCCTAAACCATAGAACTACAGTAAGAAGCGCTAGACAGAAATAAGAAAAAAGAGCCCAAGATCATTTTAATTTTTGGTGAAAAAAAGCCATATATAAAACACCAACGCATTTTGGTGGCAACACACCCCCCGCCCCTTTCATCAGGACTAAAAGAATAAGCAATCATGTCTGGTGTGGTCAGTTTTTAATAGGAGAGCAGAGGGACTGGCAGGAACACCAGGTATTTCACAGAAAGCAAGCAATACAATCAAAGCAGGATACATTTTCATACAAGTACATGGTACAGCATGCTATGAGTAAGCACCAGTCCAAGGTGTGAAACGCGTTAGCTGGGACCAGTAGTTCATTTTGTTGAGCTGTATGTACTTCTTCTTACAATATAGCATTTGGAATCGGACTTCAGAGTGCAGCTGTCCAACCTTCATTTGTTTCAGCTGTACAGCATGCACATATCGGGAATATGAAATGTTGGGTTTACATATTCTCTAAATTGCATCAAAAGAAAATGTACAAAGAAACTGAAAAACTGGGCTGCTGAAATAGATGAAATGGCTCCTAGAACAAGTATTAAAACATACTAAGAGACCAAGCTGCTGAAATAAAACCAATTCAAAAACATATAAGTGGTGAAATGAGTGAAAAGAGACCAAACTTCTGAAATATGACTAAATGGCTACTGGAGTAAATACAAGAACACTAGGAATCAAACTGCTGTAAAAAGATTGATTACTGAAAAAAAGTGCTAAGGAAAACTAAGAAACCAAATTGCTGAAAAAGAGTAGGTGGCTTCCAAAGCACTAAGGCTCCATTCACACCTAGGTGATTTGACTCGCATGCGGAATCACCTTGATTCTGCCCACGATGCCACAACTTCTTTTGGGCGATACGTGTCTCACAATTTTTTTGCGTGATTTTGCCACGATTTGTCATGCATCAATCGCGAAAAAATTGCTTCGCATTCGGGGTACCATTAAGAAATAATGGCACAGCAAATGTGTCCCATGTTTTTCCGCGATTGTGAAATCGTGGGCAGATTTTTCTGCGATTCTGCCCGCAATTCAAATGGCCTTGATGTGAATGGAACCTAAGAGACAAAGTGCTCGTTCACACAGGGGAGACTTGCGCTCTGACTTCAGTCGCCTCAAGTCGCTCCAAGACTCTTGACATTTGAAATCCCATTGAAATGAATGGGAACCGTCTTAATGTGCACTACTGAAGTTGAAGCGACTTCTATCCAAATTGTGCCCATAGAATTGAAAAGAAGTTGCCTCCAAGTCGGATCCCCCATCTAAATGGAAGCGACTTTACAGTGAAAATAAAATAATTTATCCAGGGCAACCCCCTCCCTCCCTGCTCTGATTGGCCACAGGCAAAGTTGCCTGACATGAAGTCGCGCTGAAAGTCGCACTGAAATTGTCTAGCAAAGTTACGCTGAAGTTGGGTCGCCCCTGTGTGAATGCAGCCTTAGGCCCCTTTCACACGGGCTTTCCGATCAGGTCCACTCTCAGTTTTTCAGGCGGACCTGATCAGAAACTCCACACCTTCCGCTAACCGATCCAATCCTGTCCGTGAAATCCAGATGGATGGTGGTCCTATTTTCCATCCGTCTGGCAGATTGCATCGGATGAAAATGGACAGGCGGACCGTTTTCATCTGATCTCCCCATAGAGGAGAACGGGGCTCCGACAGGTCCATCTGAGCACAGTGAGCGGAGACAGATCTGTCATCCGCCGGCTCAGCGGAGCGATCCCACACTGAGCAAAGCGGAGTCCGCCAGGCAGATTGCCCATGTGAATGGACTCTGAAAGCTGCTGGACTAAGACTAATTAGCAAGCTGCTAGACCAAAGCTGTTCAACTTTTTTTTTTGTTGTAAAGCTGGATACACATTATACATTTTTTGTTGTTCGCTTTCCTTTAGATTTACCTTCAACTATGTAGTGCAAGGGCCTGCTTGATTGCATACAATTTGAAAATGTTTAAGTGTGACCTCATATTATATGGTTTTGGTAAAGAAAGTTGTACAAGAAAATTGTATAAAAATTGCATAGGGTGTAGCCAGAATGTTTTTTTTTTATTAGTGGGTTCAAATTGACATTTGTTTTCGACCACAGTGTTGAGAAAATTCAAGGGATCAGAACTGAACTAATTCAACTAATTTCAAATGACATTTTTTTTTAAAACTCTGTTTAGTAAGCATTTGAATGACATACATCCAACACACAACTAGATTCGGTTATAGCACAGAACAGGCATTGAACATACAGTTATGCATGAATACAATGAAACAGCCGTCTCAGCCGAGACTTCATATGCTGTACCATGCTTCTCGAACCAGAGAGGTACTAACTCAACAATGGTTAAATAACATTTTTTGGTGTGGCTCACTCTCATTTTGTCCTTTGGTAAATAGGACCTAGATCCATAGCTGAACGTGGATACTTTCACTAGATCATTTTCCTGCAATTTACTCCAATGTCAGATCTGTCTAAGCTCAATTCTAGCTCACTCATCCATTATAGTAGCAGCGGTGGGATCATCTAACCACTTTGACCAAACTTTGAGATATTTCTTTGGACAGCCCCTATTTTCATAGGTCTCTTTATACAATGGAAGATTTATGTTTATCAGGTGTTTCCAAAAATTCAGAGAAGTGGGGGTACTTTTTTCCATGACATAGTTATAGCCTTTTGGGCGTAGAAGAGGAGAAGACCAAATAATGTCCTCTCAGCCACTGTGGGAGCCATCTCCTCCACCAGGCCCAACAAGCACAACCTCACCGATGGTGTCAAGGCACATTTGGTAACTGATCTAATCGTAGAAACTATTTCTTCCCAATATTTAGTGATTACAGGGCACTCCCAGAAAAAGTGAATGAAGTCCGCAGGGGAATGTTTGCACCTCCAGCACTCTGGCAAGATTGATGAGTTCATTTTGTAAATTCTATAGGGGGTAAAGTAAGCCCTATGGACAATTTTGAATTGGATAAGTCTATCCCTTTGAGTGATCAGGTGTCGAAAAGGCAAATCCCACTGGTCCTCCCAATCCTCATTATCTAGTTCAGGAACATCCCTTAACCATCTCTGTATAAGGTTACTGAAATCAGGCAGTGAATTGTACAGTAAATGCTTATACTGTATAATACTGTGGTCGGCTTGTCCCCACACTCTATTGTTAGAACCTCTTCCAATTCAAACTGCTACATTCTTACTGCATTACCAGGAAACTGACTGCTGGAGGCATGAGATAGCTGCATATATCTAAATGCGTGGGTAGATGGAACATTATAATCCTCTATCAAAGAGGCAAAGGTGCGTAGTGACCCACCCTGGGTTACATGTGACATATGAATAATTTTATATTTGGCCCAGCACTGAGGGTCTGGAATATTATCCATGTGTGCCAGGCAGGGGTCACGCCACAGAGTGGTATTGGGGGATACAGTGCCAGGTGTCGCCACCGCACATGCCAGTCCAGCCCTCCACGTCTTAAGAGTAGTGAGCATGGATGGCGTCAGCGGATCGGGTCCTAGGTCCTTGAAAAAGAAGGTTCTGTAATGCCTCTAAGGACTGCAGCACTGCTGCCTCTAGAATTGTGGATGTGTTTTGACGATCCGGGCATAACCACCATCTAACCGTCACCAGCTGTGATGCTAAATAGTATTTGTAACAGTTTGGGAAGGCCAACCCTGCATGAGAAGTAGGCCTCATCAGAGTTGTGAGCTTGTATCTTGGGGGTTTAGTCCCCCAGAGAAAGGAGGAGAACAGCTGATTAAGTTGTGTGAAAAAATGTTTTGGGATCCATTGGGGGGAGTTCCTAAACAAGTAGGTACATTTTGGAATGACTTTCATTTTTTATTAGATTGATTCGTCCCAGTAGGGACAGGGGCAGACACTTTCAAACGACATTTGAATGTTGTGAGAATTTTCAGAATTTTTGTGTATGTTAGAATTTTTGTATGAATTTTCATTTGAAATTCTACTGGTGTAAACCCAGTTTAACCACTTGAGCTGCAGAAGATTTTGCCCCCTTCATGACCAGGCCCTTTTTTTGCTATTTGGGACTGTTATTTGTTGACAAGGTCCATAAAAGACATGGATGAGGGAGTTTGGGAGGAGGAACCTGACTGGCCTGCACAGAATCCTGACCTCAACCCAATAGAGCACCTTTGGGATGAATTAGAGCAGAGACTGCGAGCCAGGCCTTCTCTTCCACATCAGTGCCTGACCTTACAAATGCGCTTCTGGGAGAATGGTCAAATATTTCCATAGACACTCCTAAACCTTGTGGACAGCCTTCCCAGAAGAGATGAAGCTGTTAGGCTGGGTTCACACTTGTCCGGCAAACGACCCGACATTGTGAGCGTAAGTCGCATGATATCACCAAATCAATGTTTCCCTATGAGAGCCATCTTAACTGGTCCGACTTTGAAAAAGGTTCCTGCACTACTTTGGTCTGACTTTGGTCCTACTTCAGCCCATTGAATATCATTGAAGTAGGAGCAAAGTTGCATCCTAGTTCTAACCATCCGACTTGTGACATCAGACATGGTGTTTACAGCAGCAGTAAAAGGAATTTATCTCACGCTGGGATTGTTTTGATTGGTCAAAGGACAAGTCACTATCCCACAGTCGGAGCAAAATCTTATCTTGTTCATTCAAGTTGGATGGAAGTAGGACCAAAGTAGGACTGAAGTAGGACCGATGTTGCAGGGCAAAGTAGGATCAAAAGTCTGACAATTTTTGTGTCGGATAGTGTGAACCCAGCCTTATAGCTGCAAAGGGTGGGGCCAACTCAATATTGAACCCTAAAGACTAAGACTGGGATGCCATTAAAGTTCATGTACGTGTAAAGGCAGGCGTCTCAATACTTTTGGTAATAAAGTGTAAGTATGCATTTGCGCGTGAGCACTGGGGGTGCTTTCATTTTTCTTTATTTAAATTTTATTTAAAATAATTTTTTTACATTGTCTCTTTACATTTTTTTAATCAACTTTATTGCTATTACAAGGGATGAACAACAATAAACAACATCCCTTGTGATAGCATGGGCAGTGGCAGAAACTCTTTACTGGGAGACCCCAAATCTCTTCTCAAAAGCACCTTCCGCTACATATAAAATGAGCTGGTGGTCCTTACTCACAGACACTCCGCCTTCGCCTAAACTATGGCATCAGGCCCTAACCTTACCCCTACGCATGTCACATTGTATCTCCCACTGGGAAGCCCTGCAAAAACTATTTCACAAGTGGTACTTTACCCCGACCAGGCTTGCTGCAATATACCCCTTACCTTCACCACAATGCTGGAGATGGATTGTAACGAGTTGGCAACCCTACGCCACATCTGGTGGGACTGCCCTAACATAAAAAAATATTTGCAAGAAGTATCTACTCTCATCTCTACTACATGCAATGTCCCTCTACCTCTGACCCCATTGGATCTTCTTCTTGGAGTGTCAATTCCTACTTGGCCTGGACATTCCAAAGTACTGGTAACTCACATCCTGATAGCCGCACACCTAGCACTTGCGAAACAATGGAAATCAACACACCCGCCCACTGTATCATACCTTATCAGACAGTTGAACACCCACTTCCAACTGGAGTTCTCTTTCCCTAAGGCCAGGTTGGCCACCTCAACCTTCTACAAAAACCAGGCACCTTGAATTGCTGACCGAAGAAGCATAACCCTCTAATATGAGGGCACTGGTCAGTAGCTCCCCACTAAGTTCCTCGTCTCCCCCAGATTTTCCCCACTTCTAGTGGTACGTCCAAGTTTCTGACCCTGTCATACCTCACAACCTCTTCTGTTTTAAACTAGTGTACCTAGCCCTCACCTTATGACAAGTTGTTACCTAGACCAGTGAACTCCAAACTGCGGCCCGGGGGCCAGATGTGGCCTTTATCTGGCCCTCAGGGCACTATTTCACCAACTGACACCAATTATGGAGCACCATACCCCCTACTGACACCATCAATGGTGAACTAATCTTCTCATTGATATCACCAATGGGGTACTATTCCTCCCGTTAAAACCGATGATGGGGCACTGATGCCCAGGAATTTTCTACTCCCACCGGCCACAGTGCGGCCCCCTAAAGCCCGAAGGACAGTAAACTGGCCCTTTGCTTAGAAAGTTTGGACACCCCTGAACTAGACCATTGAGTTCAGTATTAATGACATTGTAACTATCTTTGTTGTCAACCAATGATATGTTTATTGTTGTCACCAAACACTTTCTGTTAAGAATCTGTTACTCTACATCAGCCTTTCTCAACCCTTTCAAAACAGAGGAACCCTTGAAATAGTCCTCCTGTCTCGGGGAACCCCTGCTAAAAATGAAAAATCTACAACTCATGATACATTAGTGTGATGGTCAATGGGAAGAATGCTCCTTACACTTGTGATCATTGGGAAGCAGTAGCCCTTACAGATTGCTATAAAAAAACAATGATGTCATTGGGAATTTATCTGAGAGGTAGAAATTGACCATTGTTCAAGAAACCCCTAGCAACCTCTGGAGGAACCCTAGGGTTCCACGGAACCCTGGTTGAGAAACCCTGCTCTACATATTGTTATTGCAATGAATAATCACTTACTGTTCTCCTTCCTTTCTTTACAAAATAAAGAATAATAGTTATAAAAGTGAGCAGGATTGCTTTTACATTATAGAGTATCACCAGCTCTAAAAAAATAGATACAGTGGTCATGACTGCGGCTGCAACCATGACATTGATAGAACCATTGAATCCAAGGGACGTACAAGTACATAGATTTGTGAGCAGCAGATAAAAAACAATAGCCTTTAGTATCACTTTAAGAAAATTAGCACTTGAAGCTAATCCCTCGCTTCTTCCCCATGCCCCCACATGCATGCATCAATAAGGAGCATTAGCCATGGCCGTTGCAGTAAAAGGTAATTCTACTGTAAACTAGAAATTTTCAAACAGTACAAAAATGCAAAAATAAATAAAATGTACAGTGCATGCTGTAATGTATGTGTTAGGCAATTACAACAGGTACTGTTTTAGTCCCCACAAATAACAAATGGGGAAGGCTTATCAGTGGAGTTTTTTATGTAGCTTTCAACAATAGAGGAAAAGTGTATGTGGAACCTGTGATTGCATTTGAAATCCCGAGGGCATGAATATCAATGGGAAAGCAGCTGGATTAGGATTTTTTATTCCTCCTACATGTGAGATGTTCAAAGCTATATTTGTATAAATTCATATTAATGGAGCTAAAATAAATGTATATTTTCAGCGTATCTAGAAATTATCAACACATATGTACAGTACATCAATAACAATAGGAACTGCACAGGGTATAATCATCTGTAGTATCCCTTCATTCTACTGCAATTTCTCCTTCTTTCTATAACACCAAATATGTAGTCTTATGCAGGCTTATGATACATTTTACATTTATGTAGTTAGCATTAATGTAATATAAAGGAAATACTGTATGTGGTCAAAGCATGCACTTGAATTTTTTAACAACAGCACTTTAATAGTAATTAAAACAATAGTTATTTTTGACAACCCAAAATAAACCTTGCTTTATGCAAGCAGCGATTCCTGTATTGACTCTGCCTTCTGAAACTCCTCCTCTCAAAACCTCTGTAGTCCAGAAGGCAGGTTCTGTGAAATGTGTGACACAGCGGTGCCTACTCACAGGGCATAGTGAATATGTGCCACGGAATCAGTGCTGCAAACTGTCCATGAATTTACAGATCATTTGTAAAAATAACAGGCACCTTTCTCCTGTCTAAAAACGTCCGTAGATAAGAGAAAAGTGCTCGTAAAAAATCTCCTTGGCTGCGACTCTGAACTGTGCACGTGCAGTTCCCGGAGCCAGCTGATTAGAGAACTGCCAGGCTCGGCCTCAGATCGGGCAGCAGGGCGTGGCTTATAGTCACACACCCTGCGACACAAGTAGAAGCTGAGCACAGTTGTTCTCTAATCAGCTGGCTCCAGAACTACACATACACTTTGGAAGATGTAAGGGACACTTTGGAGGCACTAATGGGGCACTCTGGAGGATGTAAGGGGGCACTCTGGGGCAGGATGTAATGGTGCACTCTGGAAGGGGATTTAAGGAGGCACTCTGGAAGTTCTATCTTAGCACCTCCAGAGTGCTCCTGACATCTCCTATAGTGCCCACTTACATTCTCCAAAATGCCCCCTCAGGGGGCACTCTAGAGGATGTAAGGGGGCACGCTGAAGGATGTAAGATGGTACTCTGCAGGCACTAAAGGGGCACTCTGGAGGCACTGATGTAAGTTGGCACCGTGTGGCACAAAGGGTGCACTTTGGAGGATGTAAGGGGGCACTGTGGAGGCACTAAGGTGGCATTACAGAAGATGTAAGGGGCACTCTGAAGGCACTGATATAAGGGGGCACTCTGGAGGATGTAAGGAGGCTCTGATGTAAGTCCGAGGACATGGATGTAAGGGTGGATTCTGATTTATGTGGGAATTCTGGGGGTTTTGATGTAAGGGAGGACTCTGATGTGAATGTAGTGCTCATCTTGACTGCTGCACTCCATATGTTGTTTTGTTTGTTACTTACTCCTGACCCCTGGACTCTATACATTATGCTGTACATAGACCTGACTAATGGGTTCATTGTCAATCCCCCTTTAAGACCTTCATCTGGCCTTCCACTTACACTTGTTTCCTAGGGTGTCCCAAGTCCTTCATAATCCTAGCCATGCTCACATTTTGTAATGCTGTTTTGATCCCAATTGTAAAGCCAGACAGATTACTAGTATGAGTATCGTTAATGTTTACATATTGTTTGTACTGTTTTAAGGATAAGTTACCCTTTAGAAACATGTTATATGTTACACCTGTATTTAGGGTGTAAAATGTTGCTAAGCACCCCAATTGTCACCCCCTGATCAGCAAACTTGTATTCCTTTGAAATCTCAACAATAATTAAAGTCAGGACGTACTTACCTCATAAATGGATACTAGAGACTCCTCAGAACCAGTGGTGGCTGGTGCTCCATCGGTTGGGGGGGCAGCAAACGGACCTGACCACGACCCCCCCCGTCGCTCCAGCCCACACTATACTCACCCCGCCCCCCCACTCATATCACACCCGACCTCGCTGCCCCC
>BLSH010379081.1:645495-658358 GCA_018402905.1 Glandirana rugosa | reverse complement strand
ATTTGTAGGGCACTTGCCCTAGTTTGAAGATGATTTTAGAACAGTTATATGGCTTCTACCGTTAATTAATACTTTTCAGACACAGTTTGAAGATGAACCACATTCATCTCCATTTTTGCATTTTTTATGTTTTTATTTTTTTAAAAATATTTAAAGTTATTTCCCTGTCCCCATTTTTTTGTAGGGCGCTTGCCCTACCCTTACCCCCATTTTACTTCCTTTTGCAGCCCTCTGGGGCTTTCCAGGACTTTCCTACAGCCATTTTTGTGCCTAAAAGTTCGGGTCCCCATTGATTTCAATGGGGTTCGTTGTCCGTGCGATCGTTCGGGTTCCGTCCGGACCCGGACCCGGACTTTGTCCCGAAGTTCGGACGGACCAGCAGAACCCGAACTTCCAGGTGTTCGCTCAACTCTAATAATGATTTCTTTGGAAGTTGTACACACCTTTCACTGAATGTATGCTTGAACTTTAGAAAGCCCAAGGATTGCACTTTTTTTTCTTTGCTGAATTGGACATGGAATATGGACCAATAAGGAAGCGCTGCTAACATCTAAATGAACATTTGTTCTTTGGTTGTATTTGGAATTTTAATGCTTTAATTATAGCGGCAGCTACACGTAAATAATATTAAGAGATCTATACATGAGCGCTGGGATCAGTGATAATTGAGAACAACTGTTACTGAATTTTTTTTTTAGAACTCTTCATAGAAGGCAATCAATGATGGGATAGAGGGCTGGATCACACCAGGACACTATGTGGGAAAGGCTTGTTCTGTGCCCCTTTCCCACGCCGTGTTCAAAACGGCCCAAAACTGTTCCCATACCGCATTCTGCTGCAGGTGGCAATACATTGTTATTGGCATCCCAAATGCAGAACGCAAATGCAGGGCATTTGCAGGCACAAGATCGCATGGTACCATAGTACATGCACTACTTTTTGTGTGGTCTGGTGTGACTTGCAGCATAAATGTCAAATAAATGGGCTGCTAAATTGCACTGCATGGGAACGCAAAGGAATCTCACCTTAATGGGGTCCACATTCCTATGCGATCCTTGTGTGTCCTCAAAGCGTTTTTCTATTTTTACAGTTATATGTTCCCATTCACATGGCATACCTGACAAATATTTTTAAAGGCTTTTCTTACCTTTTAGATGTTTCTTTAAAGCAGGCTTTTGGGGAAACTAGAAGCTACTCAAAATAAGTCTGTCTCCATGCAGTCTGGGGACACACTGAGGTTCCTCTCATTAACATACAATGCAGAGGCCAAATGTTTTAGTTCTTTGTTCTGGCACACAGTTTTCAAATACAGTTTACAGCTGATAATGAGACCTGCCAGTACAGTACAGACAGGATTAATTATGGTAAATGTTACACTAACTCCCGAGCCCTTTCCCTAAAGTAGTTGTAAACCTCTGGAAAAAAACAAAACAAAACAAAAAACTGCAAGACAATGGCATAATGTGCTAGTATGCATCACATACTAGCACATTATGAAATACTCACCTTAGATCGAAGCCCTCTCAGTGGTGTCCGGTCACCGCTGAGAGGGCTGACATCTTTGCCCATCCCTTCTCCCGGGATCGCGGACTCCGGCACTGTGAGTAGCTGTGACGTGATGAGCGGTGTAACCCACAAAGTGTGCCCTCCTGGTGCAACCCCCACCCCCAGCATGCTTCCCAGTCTCTGCTGCCCCGCCAGCAGGCCTGGGACCTGCATAGAGCGTCTTGCTGGGTGAAAGGGAGGGAGACCAGAGAACATGCATTTTCTGGAATGAACCACGTCCAGTACCTGTTGTCACTTTCCCTAGTCAAGAAGCGAATGCAGCACGATCTGAATTCTATTAGCTTAAAAGTGGTTGTAGACCCTTTACAACCACTTTTACCTACAGGTAAGCCTATATAAGGCTTACCTGTAGGTATCGTGAATATCTACTAAACGTGCACAGTTTAGGAGATATTCACTGTATACGCTTGCGGTGACATCATTGGTGCACTGAAGAAACGGCCTTCTTAGTGCCGTTTCTTCAGGGCCGTGACGTGACCGGTGGCTCCCATACTCGGCGTGCCGACTCCGATTCAGGGCATCATTCTAAGGTAAGTATTTCATAATGAGCTAGTATGCCATGCATACTAGCTCATTATGCCTTTCTCTTGCAGGGTCTTGTTTGCAGGTTTTCCTTTATCTTGCACAGGTATTTTAAATCATGGTCAATGGCTTGGTATTTTTGACAGCTATTTTATCTAAGAGAAATTCCCAAAACATGGCCTGTTGGGGGTACTTGAGGACAGGGTTGAGATTGAGAACCACTGGTCTAAAAGACCCCTAATGCCTGATATAAATAAAATTTTACTGGAAGTAAAAAAAAAAAAAAAAATAGTGAAAAAAGATACACCCAAGCACTTAACCCCCCCCCTCAAATTTGTACCCACACCCTCACCGATGCATACACACGCAAACATAAATGCACCTTTTGGGGTGCCCATGCATAAAAACCTTTTGTTCAAGAACGCCTCAGAAAACGTTGATGGCGAAACGCGTAAGCTGGAGCCAGACTAGCGTCTTATGTCACTTCTGGTTTCGGGAACAAAGGCCGGTGGAATGCACGTTGCTCTTACAGGAAGCATGCAAGACTTTATCAACACACTGGCAGGCCGTTCCCACCGAGTAAACCTTAAAGTGACCCAGGAATATTGATTTTAATACTGCTATTTATGTATTGGAAAATGTTTTTTTGCAAAGTTCTAATGGATTAATAAAAAAAAAACAGTTTGAAAAGGATCACACTATGGATATTCTCTTCTTCCCTCCCACATCTGGTTACTAATATTCAACGCTGAGGACACAGGGACCATCGCTGCCTGGAAGCATAAGGGACCCCAACTACTGCCAAATAGGCATCTATGCGCTTTACCCATGCAGGGGTGGCGCAGTTCGGTAAGTGGGGTATCCTTAGGGGAGCACGTGTGATCTGCACTCAAGCACTGGAAGATTTGCATATAGCCCTCTGCAAGATGATTAACTGGTACTGGTAAAGTAGCCACTATTAACACTTTTTGCACTGATCACTTTGGGGATCATTTTGCATATGTTAACCATTTGGACAGATCTGCATATTGACTATCTTAAAGAAAAGTATATCCAGCGAGTACACTGGTTTAGTCCAAAGGGCTCTCTAATAATTGTTTGCACATTGCACATTGATTTCTACTCAGTTTTAGGAATATTTTTGTCCCATCTAATCACACTTGGTTTTTAATACGTATATTGTCAGAGTATACGTTTAGATATAAAGATTGGACTATAGGGATTTGTATTTCTATTTACCCACACTTGAATTTTAAATATCTATATAGTATTTTGTACATTTCTAATACACGGATTGGATCACTAGGTTTATTCTTATCACCTCTATTTATACTTTTACACTTCACATTCCTGGCTGGAGTTCGGTGTATTTTTGTAGTAGATCTCACCAATCATACACAGTATTTTTGGACCAGCACTTTCAGAAGGTTTGCAAAGGTTGGCTTACAACTAGCAAGTTAGACTTTTTATTATATCACTAGGGGGCACTCAACAGATAGCATCATTATACCATCTTGTTAATAATTTCTGGTCCAACCTGGGACCCAATCATCTGTACCACTTTATATTTTTACCGGTGAGACTGATAGTTACATATTCCCTGCAGCCCCGAGAGGCACAATAGTCTGTAGCACACAGAGACCAAATATAAATCAAATAGACAAGCAGTGCCCGGCCCAGAATTATCAACTAGCATATATCCACTCTCCCTTTAGGGGAGTAGCCCACTGGGTGGCAGCAAGCTTATATCTTGAGTGCAAGCCTAAAACATTCTATACAATCCTAAGCGCAGTACTCATCCTCTCTCTATAAGTGGTCAGAAACTTGTAAATAACTCATGAAAGAATAAAGTTACGTTAAAACAAAGCACACCATTATTTTTCTTGTGAAATCCCCAATAGGTTTGATGTGTCACATGACCCTCTTCCTATTGAAAAAACAAAAGTTGGATTCAAAATGGCCGACTTCAAAATGGCCGCCATGGTCACCACCCATCTTGAAAAGTTTCCCCACTCACATATACTAATGTGCCACAAACAGGAAGCAACCATTCCCATTTTATTAAGGTGTATCCATATAAATGGCCCACCCTGTATATTTTTGACAAGCACAAAAAAATACCTGTTGATCTTTTAGCTGATAACTTCTTGTGCTCTCTGTCTGTCCTGCATTCTTATCAGTTACATTGCTCCCAGCTATCATTGAGGACTATTACAGTATCTCACAAAAGTGAGTACACCCCTCGCATTTTTGTAAATATTTTATTCTATCTTTTCATGTGACAACACTGACAAAATGACACTTTTGCTACAATGTAAAGTAGTGAGTGTACAGCTTGTATAACAGTGTAAATTTGTTGTCCCCTCAAAATAACTCAACACACAGCCATTATGGTCTAAACCGCTGGCAACAAAAGTGAGTACATTCCTAAGTGAAAATGTCCAAATTGAGCCCAATTAGCCATTTTCCCTCCCTGGTGTCATGTGACTCATTAGTGTTACAAGGTCTCATGTGTGAATGGGAAGCAGGTGTGTTAAATTTGGTGTTATCGCTCTCACTGTCTCATACTGGCCACTGGATGTTCAACATGGCACCTCATGGTAAAGAACTCTCTGAGGATCTGAAAAAAAGAATTGTTGCTCTACATAAAGATGGCCTAGGCTATAAGAAGATTTCCAAGACCCTGAAACTGAGCTGCAGCACGGTGGCCAAGACCATACAGCGGTTTAACAGGACAGGTTCCACTCAGAACAGGTCTCACCATGGTGGACCAAAGAAGTTGAGTGCATGTGCTCAGCGTCATATCCAGAGGATGTCTTTGGGAAATAGACATATGAGTGCTGCCAGCATTGCTGCAGAGGTTGAAGGGGTGGGGGATCAGCCTGTCAGTGCTTAGACCATACGCCGCACACTTTATCAAATTGGTCTGCATGGCTGTCATCCCAGAAGGTAGCCTCTTCTAAAGATGATGCACAAGAAAGCCTTCAAACAGTTTGTTGAAGACAATCAGACTAAGGACATGGATTACTGGAACCACACTCTAAAGACATGATGGTAGGTTAATTGTATCCTTTCTAAATTGGTCTTACTATGTGTATTAGTATATGTATAAATGTGAGTAAGGGACCTTAGATTGTAAGCTCCTTGAGGGTAGAGACTGATGTGAATGTGCAATGTAAAGTGCTGCGTAAATAGACAACGCTATATAAGTACCTGAAATAATAATGTCCCATGGTCTGATGAGACCAAAATAAACTTATTTGGTTCAGATGGTGTCAAGCGTGTGTGGTGGCAACCAGGTGAGGAGTACAAAGACAAGTGTGTCTTGCATAAAGTAAAGCATGGTGGTGGGAGTGTCATGGTCTGGGGCTGAATGAGTGCTGCCGGCACTGGGGAGCTACAGTTCATTGAGGAAACCATGAATGCCAACATGTACTGTGACATAGTGAAGCAGAGCATGATCCCCTCCCTTCACTGGGCCGCAGGGCAGTATTCCAACATGATAACGACCCCAAACACACCTTCAAGATGACCACTGCCTTGCTAAAGAAGCTGAGGGTAAAGGCGATAGACTGGCCAAGCATGTCTCCAGACCTAAACCCTATTGAGCATCTGTGGGGCATCCTCAAATGGAAGGTGGAGGAGCACAATGTCTCTCTAACATCCACCAGCTCTGTGATGTCGTCATGGAGGAGTGGAAGAGGACTGCAGTGGCAACCTGTGAAGCTCTGGTGAACTCCATGCCCAAGAGGGTTAAGGCAGTGCTGGAAAATAATGGTGGCCACACAAAATATTGATACTTTAGGCCCAATTTGTACATTTTCACTTAGGGGTGTACTCACTTTTTGTTGCCAGTGGTTTAGACATTAAAGGCTATGCTGAGTTATTTTGAGGGGGCAGTAAATTTACACTGTTATACAAGCTGTACTACTTTACATCCAAAGCAGAATCCTGCACTTTGAAAAGATTTTTATTTATAAATCCTTAAAACTGTTTAGGGGTTGAATATTTCTGAATATTTCTGATTGCAAGTGTGTATATATGTGTATATATATATATATATATATACAGTATCTCACAAAAGTGAGTACACCCTTCACATTTTTCAAAATATTTTATTCTAGTTTTTCATGTGACAACACTGAAGAAATGGCACTTTTCTACAATGTAAAGTAGTGAGTGTACAGCTTGTATAACAGTGCAAATTTGCTGTCTCCTCAAAATAACTCAACACACAGCCATTAAGGTCTAAACCGCTGGCAACAAAATTGAGTACACCCCTAAGTGAAAATGTCCAAATTGGACCCAAAGTGTCAATATTTTGTGTGGCCATTATTTTCCAGCACTGCCTTAACCCTCTTGGGCATGGAGTTCACCAGAGCTTCACAGGTTGCCACTGGTGTCCTCTTCCACTCCTCCATGACAACATCATGGAGCTGGTGGATGTTAGAGACCTTGCGCTCCTCCACCTTCTGTTTGAGGTTGCCCCACAGATGCTCAATAGGGTTTAGGTCTGGAGACATGCTTGGCCAGTCCATCACCTTTACCCTCAGTTTCTTTAACCAGGCAGTGGTCATCTTGGAGGTGTAACAAAAAGTGATTATAGATCACCAAGGCACTTATTACAATGAACCAAGGTCCTTAAAACATAACTTTTATTAAATTATAAAATTTCAAAAATTGGTTACAACCACTGTAGCAAAGGGTTTAAAAATTTTGACAACGTTGTCAAATTTTAAACCCTTTGCTACAGTGGTTGTAACCAATTTTTGAAATTTTCTAATTTAATAAAAGTTATGTTTTAAGGACCTTGGTTCATTGTAATAAGTGCCTTGGTGATCTATAATCACTTTTTGTTATGTAGTATTTTGCGCTTATGAACCACACCTTTAAGTAAGTGTTGTCTGAGGGGTTGTTGAAAAAGGCTTGTCAAGAGCCATTCCCATACCTGACATATACAGTCTGCATGGGTGTATTTTTACTTTAATGTTTGATGCATCTTGGAGGTGTGTTTGCAGTCATTATCATGTTGGAATACTGCCCTGTGGCCTAATCTCTGAAGGGAGAGGATCATGCTCTGCTTCAGTATGTCACAGTACATGTTGGCATTCATGGTTCCCTCAATGAACTGTAGCTCCCCAGTGCTGGCAGCACTCATGCAGTCCCAGACCATGACACTCCCACCACCATGCTTGACTGTAGGCAAGACACACTTGTCTTTGTAATCCTCACCTGGTTGCCACCACACACGCTTGACACCATCTGAACCAAATAAGTTAATCTTGGTCTCATCAGATCACAGGACATGGTTCCAGTAATCCATGCCCTTAGTCTGCTTGTCTTCAGCAAGCGGTTTTCTGGCTTTCTTGTGCGTCATCTTTAGAAGAGGCTACCTTCTGAGACGACAGCCATGCAGACCAATTTGATGCAGTGTGTGGCGTATGGCCTGAGCACTGACAGGCTGGCCACCCACCCCTTCAACCTCTGCAGCAATGCTGGCAACACTCATATGTCTATTTCCCAAAGACAACCTCTGGATATGACGCTGAGCACGGGGACTCAACTTCTTTGGTCCATGGTGAGGCCTGTTCTGAGTGGAACCTGTCTGGATAAACCGCTGTATGGTTTTGGCCACCCTGCTGCAGCTCAGTTTCAGGATCTTGACAATCTTCTTATAGCCTAGGCCATTTTTATGTAGAGTAACAATTCTTTTTTTCAGATCCTCAGAGAGTTCTTTGCCATGAGGTGCCATGTTGAACTTCCAGTGACCAGTATGAGAGAGTGAGGTTGATAACACCAAATTTAACACACCTGATCCCCATTCACACCTGAGACCTTGTAATACTAACGAGTCACATGACACCGGGGAGGAAACATGGCTAATTGTGCCCGATTTGGCCATTTTCACTAAGGGCTAGTTTACACTTGCTTTGGCTTCAACTCTCTTTAAAGCCCATACAGCTTCAACAAGCTTTTATGATGTGTTTTTGAGGCTTCGGCGGTGCTTCGAACAGGCTGTAGTGAGGCTTCAACAAGGCTTCAGTGATGCAATTTTAAAGTCTTGTTGAAGCTTGGTAAACGTCCTGTGTGTGTTTGTTGATATCTCACATCTGCAATTTCTCCAAACATTGCGAAGCTGAAGCTGAATTACAGCCTCTGAAAAGCCGCAGATGCTTCAAGCAAGCTTCAAACAAGCTTTGTCATAGACTTCTTTGAGAGACTTTGAAGCCTGGCTAAAGCTACATGGGGTATCATTTTTGATGTGAAGCTGAAGCCCAGCCAAGCCAACGGAAGGTGTAAACAGGACGGTACGCTAACCATTTTATTTAGTGACAGGAGCTTTGATTGGCGTTAAGGGAGCTTTAACAACGCCTGTCTGACGCCCTGTTTTGCAGCAAGTGTAAACGAGCCCTTAGGGGTGTACTCGCTTTTGTTGCCGGCGGTTTAGACATTAACCACTTCAGCCCCGGAAGGATTTGCCTCCTTCCTGACCAGAGCAGTTTTTGAGATTCAGCACTGCGCCGCTTTAACTGACATTTGCGCAGTCGTGCGACGTTGTACCCAAACGAAATTGACGTCCTTTTATTCCCACAAATAGAGCTTTCTTTTGGTGGTATTTTATCACCTCTATATCACATCTGATCACCACTATAAACAAAAAAAGAGCGACAATTTGGAAAAAAATATATATTTATTACTTTTTGCTATAATACATATCCAAAAAAAAAAAAAAGATAAAAAAACTAATTTATTCATCAGTTTAGGCCGATATATATGCTTCCTCATATTTTTAGTAAAAAAAAATGCAATAAGCGTATATTGATTGGGTTGTGCAAAAGCTGCCGCATCTACAAGCTATGAGAATTCATTTATGTTTTTTTTTTTTTTTTACTAGTAATGGCGGCGATCTGCGATTTTTAACTGCGATATTGCGGCGGACAGATTGGACACTTTTGACACTTTTTTGGGACCATTGACATTTATACAGCGATCAGATCTAAAAATGGCCACTGATTACTGTATAAATGTCACTGGCAATGAAGGGGTTAACCTGCAGGAGGCAATCAAGGGGTTAAATGTGCTCCCTAGGCGTGTTCTAACTGTGTGGGGGATGGGCTGGCAGGGACATCACAGATCTAAATGATCCCGATTACAGGGATCAATAGATCTGTCATCTGCGCCCTCACAGAATGGGGAACCGCTGTGTTTACATTGGCGGTTCCCCATTCTGCCCCTCTAACAGGCGATCGCAGGTCGCCGGCGGACATCGAGTCCGCCCAACCTGCGGGCACACTTACGTCCGCCCGACCGCAACTGCGCCTGCGCTGATTGCTGTTTATAGACGCAATCTGCACAGGAGAGCCAACTTGCCGCCATCTTTCTACGCGAGACAGTCGGCAAGTGGTTAATGGCTGTGTGTTGAGTTATTTTGAGGGGACAGCAAATTTACACTGTTATACAAGCTGTACACTCACTACTTTACATTGTAGCAAAGTGTCATTTCTTCAGTGTTGTCACATGAGAAGGTAAAATAAAATATTTACAAAAATGTGAGGGGTGTACTCACTTTTGTGATAGAAGTCACAAGACTGCTATATACTGCTGATGAGAAAAGGTATTTAGCATTTTATATTTACTAAAATAATTGTATTTCCATGTTCTGTGCACTGTGGGAGACCAGATATAGTGAATGCAGGGTCCTGGGTTTATGTAACAATAATACATAATCAATATAATATATAAGTTATTATTATAAAAAAAAAAAACAAGCCTAACAATAGCATAAATATAATAACTACAGTTTTGCTAGGTGTGGTTTTTCTTATGTGGAAATGCATTTAAAAAAAAAAAAAGAGAATTTCCCAGCTGTAAATCAGTATGCTGGGCTTTTGCAGATGATTTGCCTTGGGGGAACCAATAACTGCATTTTACCTACCTCTTCCCCTCCTAATCAGATCAGCTTCACAATGCTCAGAGAACAATCAGTTTGCGGGCTGTACGGTGCACTTTAGGCATGCAGTGACGGAAGCTCATAGCTGACTTACATAGAAAATATTGCTGTCAATCCCCCAGACCAACCTTTAATGAGGAAATAGGAGGCTGCTATAGACAGAAGCCCTCGCCTTGCATGTGAATACGAGCCGTACACAGAGATCTTATGGAAATAGAGTCTGTTCATTAATGCAAATCTCTTAATGTAGAATCCCACACTGCATTGAAAACGTATTTGTGAGAATATAAAAGTGCTAATTCGATATCTTTGAAAATCAATAAATCATTTGAGATGGATGTTTTTACCATCTGAGCAAGGAGCTTGATGGCCTTTATTAGGGCCTGGAAGCACATAGATTTTTTTTTGTCCCACCCTCTTCATCAGTCCACACCCTTTTTAAAGAAATCATTTTCTGATTTTGATAGTCCTGGTAAAATAACATTTTCAATATTAATTTATTTACATTGTTTCACAGTTTGAACAAAGACAAAGTCTGTTGAGATCAATAAATAGGAAAAAAAAATATAAACAAATAGTTTGAAACACACATATCCACACCTCCCAACTTTCCGAGACGGGAATGAGGGACACCTATAAGCAAAAGTATGTAGGCATAGGACACACCCCCTGCCACGCCCCCTTAACCTCTTCCCGTCCGCGCCATAGCCGAATGACGGCTACAGCACGGCTCTAAAATGCCGGGAGGCCGTCAATAGACGTCCTCTCCTTCGGCTCGCGCTGGGCGTGCTTCCGCCGCCGCACGCCGCATGAGCGTGCCCGCGGGTCGGGCGGACCTGATGTCCGCCGGAGACCCGCGATCGGCGGTTCCCCGTTCTGTGAGGGGGGACATAGCAGATCTACTGATCCCTGTCACTGGGATCAGTTAGATCTGTCATGCCCCTGCCAACCCCGCCCCCCACAGTTAGAACACACCCAGGGAACACTTTTATCCCCTTCACTGCCCCCTTAGTGTTAACCCCTTCCCTGCCAATGAAAAAAAATAAACAAATAGTTTGAAACACACATATCCACACCTCCCAACTTTCTGAGATGGGAATCAGTGTCTATTTTTAGATCTGATCGCTGTATAAAAGTTGCAATATCGCAGTCCTGCTAAAAATCACAGATCACCGCCATTACCAGTAAAAAAATAAAAATAAATAAAAACGCCATAAACCAATGTCCATAGTTTGTAGGCGCTACAACTTTTGCGCAACCCAATCAATATACGCCGATTGCGATTTTTTTTTACCAAAAATATGTAGAAGAATATATATCGGTCTACACTGATGAATACATTTTTATTTTATTTTTTTTTTGGATATTTATTATAGCAAAAAGTAAAAAATATTGTTCTTTTTTCAAAATCGTCGCTCTTTATTCGTTTATAGCGCAAAAAATAAAAAACGCAGAGGGGATCAAATACCACCAAAAGAAAGCTCTATTTGTGGTAAAAAAAGGATGCTAGTTTTGTTTGGGTACAATGTCGCACGACCGCAGAATTGTTATTCAAAGAGCGACAGCGCTGAAAACTGAAAATTGGTCTGGGCAGGAGGGGGGTTTAAGTGCCCAGTAAGGAAGTGGTTAAAGGAGAATTATACAAAAAAAATTATTAGTTAAACCCACAAATGCTTTTTTTAATACTACTATTCCTTCATATTGGCTTTTTATATGTACAGATGCAGCAATTTAGAGCATGGATGAAAGGTTTAGCACTGTAAAACAATTTTTGATAGATAAATAGTGCATTTTATATATAGGAATATGCATCAGGCCAAAATGAGGGACAAATGAAGAGCAATGAGGGACGGAGGGACATTGTTCCCAATGAGGGACAGTCCCTCCAAATCAGGGACAGTTGGGAGCTCTGCATAACCTATTGCTCTGTTTTAAATGCCTTTTTATGCACTGACATAACTTCTTAGGCTACTGTCACACTGGGGCAGTAGCGGTAAAGCACCGCTAGTTTTCCTGGTGTTATAGCGGCGCTACGGCTCTTCTATGCAGGCGGGAGCCCCACAAGGCGTTAAAAAGGGGTTAAAGGTGCTGGCGCGCTGCGCTTCCGAGGCGGTGTGCAGCCACTTCAGAAGCGCTTGCCATTGATTTCAATGGCAGGGGTGGTGGAGGAGCGGTGTTAGGGTTGCCACCTCATCCCTTTAAACCCAAACACATATGAATTAGGATCCTTTCACACCAGCGGAGCCTGTTTTGACGGGCTCCGCTGCTCAGCGGGGATCCATCCGTTGATCCCCGCTGAGCTGGCGGATGACAGGACAGTCTCTGCACTGCCCTGTCACAGCTCCATTCTCCTCTATGCAGGATCGGATGAACACGGACAGTCTGTCCGTGTTCATCCGATCCGATCCAACAGACGGATGGAAACCCTATTTATGGCATATCGGATCAGGTGTCAGCGGACATGTCACCACTGACATCTGTCACTCCATAGAGAACAATGGAGCGTCCGGTCGGTTCCGCCTGAAAAACTGACAGTCGGACCCGAACAATCCGCTAGTGTGAAAGGGCCTTACACAGGTTCTGTGGCTAATTTAGTGCAGATAAGGCACCAACTGAATTTAATTACCACCTTAATCAGCCATAGAACCTCTGTAATTAATAAATTACTATGTGTTAAATTTTAAAGGGATGAGGTGGCAACCCTAAGCAGTGTAAACATCACTCACCACACCGCCCCAAATATGCTGCTTGCAGGACTTTTTGTAACGTCCTGCAAGCACACCGCCCCAGTGTGAAAGCACTCTGGCTTTCACAGGCACAAGTA
>BLSH010379081.1:634592-645485 GCA_018402905.1 Glandirana rugosa | reverse complement strand
GGGGGGGGGGGGGGGTGTTTTTCAGGCGCCACAGGGCGCTATTTTTAGCCCAAAAGCGCCTGAAAAACACCCCAGTGTGAAAGTAGCCTTAGACCCAATCTGTCTGTCTAGGCGGTATGGTCACCTGCTGACTTGGCACCATCCACAGGCAGTTTAAGGCTTGGTTCACATATGAACCGCATGCGGCTCACAGCAGGGGTCCGGTGCATCCTGTTTTACCATCTCAGGTCCAATTTCAGCCCGAATTTTGGGCTAAATTTGGACCTAAAACGGACCAAAAGTCACACAGCGTTTTTGTGTTAAATCACAGCGGACCTGCTGCGGAGATATGTGAACCAGTGTTCTGTCGATTAGTGCCCTCTATCGAAGAGTGCCCGAGCATGCGCAGAACGCACAGGCACAGCAGTTGATTTCCCGATCAGCTGTTATGGCGCATGTGCAGACAGAGGACGCTGTTCGATAGCACGGAGGGTTGGGCGGATGGCTGGGGCTAGAGGGGCGGAGATATTTTCCGTGGAAGGGTGGATGGCTTCTGATGGCTGCAAAAGGATAATTGTATATCTGCCTCGATTGCGGGGGCGTGTCCACACTTGCGGGGTGGCGATTTTGACCTTTGATGGACGGATTGCAGTAAAGGGAGAATGTTATTCTGCGGGTGCTTTTTTTTTCAACACAATCAAACCCATCAGCAAAATTGGAGCATAACATTGTCCCGTTGCACCAGTCAACCCGCCCATCAGGACAAAAATACCCACCCGGAAAATCCCGCCCATCAAAAAATAAAAAAAAAAGACCCGCAGAATAACATTCTCCCTTTACTGCAATCCGTCAATCAAAGGTCAAAAGTGTGGACACGCCCCCGCAATCGAGGCAGATATACAATCAGCATTTTGCAGCCATCAGAAGCCATCCGCCCTTCCACAGCAAATATCTCCGCCCCGCAAGCCCCAGCCATCCACCCAACACTCCATGCTATCAGAAGCCATCCGCCAATAAACAGCAGATTACTCCATCCCGCAAGCGCGGACATGCCCCAGCCATCCGCCCAACTCTCCGGGCCATCGGAGAGTGCCCTCTGTCTGCGCATGCGCCACAACAGCTGATCGGGAAATCAACTGTTGTGCCTGTGCGTTCTAATCTTAGGGCACTAATCGACAGAACATCGGCTCCGGGCAAAATCTCTTGCTATTACGAATTGGATGCGGAGAACCCAGCCTAAGGCTCGATTCACATCAATGCATTTTGCTTTTCAGCGTTTTTTCACTGCTTTTTGCTGTGCTTTCTGCATTTTTGATGCGTGTTTACCACTGTTTTGCCGCGATTTGTGTTTTTGTCTTTTTAATTTTTTTTTATAATTTTTTTTTCATTTTTTGGGAAATTTTGCTGCTTGGCAGATTTAAAGTGCAAAACGAAAATTGCGCAAAATCGCAGTAAAAACGCATCAAAAGCGCAGCACTTGCTTTTTTCTTGCATGCCAATTGAAGTCTATTACATGCAAAACACTGCTTTTTGCATGAAAGTCCCTGACCCTTTCCAAAAACGCAAAGACACAAAAAAGCATTGATGTGAACATGTTCCATAGGAATCCATGTTAAAAAAATTCCCTGCATTTCTGCAAAATGCAAAACACATAAAAAAACGCATTAATGTGAATCGAGCCTTACTGAGGAAACATGGAAGAAGTGGGGAGGGTCTAACTAGCACTAAACAGAGGGAGGGAGGGGGATACAAAAATCACACTAATAAACAAGTTGCAATGGCCTACAACCACCACTAGATGACCGCATACAACAGAAAAATGATAACCTAATGCATTTCCATGCAACACAGAAAAATTACATGAAAGTGGAACAGATCACCTACAGTATACCCACAGATGATCCAGAGGAAGGCAAAACAAACCTCCAAAAACACGGTCCAAATTACACCAAGGGATCTCCCAAGGCAATTGAATAGTTCTTGGATCAACGATCTCTGGTGTATAAATGATAATAGCTATATATATATATATATATATATATATCTCACAAAAGTGAGTACACCCCTCACATTTTTGTAAATATTTTATTCTATCTTTTCATGTGACAACACTGAAGAAATGACACTTTGCTACAATGTAAAGTAGTGAGTGTACAGCTTGTATAACAGTGTAAATTTGCTGTCCCCTCAAAATAACTCAACACACAGCCATTAACCACTTGTCGACTGTCTCGCATAGAAAGACGGTGGCAAGCTGGCTCTCCTGCACAGATTGCCATCTATAAACAGCGATCGACTGTGGTCGGGCGGACGTGAGCGTGCCCGCGGGTGGGCGGACTCGTCCGCCGGCGACCCACGTTCGCCTGTTAGAGAGGCAGAACGGGGAACCGCCGATGTAAACACGGCGGTTCCCCGTTCTGTGAGGGTACAGATGACAGATCTATTGATCCCTGTAATCGGGATCAGTTAGATCTGTGATGTGCCTGGCAGCCCATACCCCACACAGTTAGAACACGCCTAGGGGGCACATTTAACCCCTTGATTGCCTCCTGCAGGTTAACCCCTTCACTGCCAGTGACATTTATACAGTAATCAGTGGCCATTTTTAGATCTGATCGCTGTATAAATGTCAATGGTCCCAAAAAAGTGTCAAAAGTGTCCGATCTGTCCGCCGCAATATCGCAATTAAAAATCTCAGATCGCCGCCATTACTTGTAAAAAAAGAAAAAACGCCATAAATTAATTCTCATAGCTTGTAGACACGGCAACTTTTGCACAAACCAATCAATATACGCTTATTGCAATTTTTTTTACTAAAAATATGAGGGAGCATATATATCGGCCTAAACTGATGAATACATTTTTTTTTTATCATTTTTTTTTGGATATGTATTATGGCAAAAAATAAAAAATATATATTTTTTTCAAAATTGTCGCTCTTTTTTTGTTAATAGTGGTGATCAGATGTGATATAGAGGTGATCAAATACCACCAAAAGAAAGCTCAATTTGTGGGAAAAAAGGATGTCAATTTTGTTTGGGTGCAACGTCGCACGACCGCGCAATTATCAGTTAAAGCGACGCAGTGCTGAATCTCAAAAAGTGCTCTGGTCAGGAAGGAGGCAAATCCTTCTGGGGCTGAAGTGGTTAATGTCTAAACCGCTGGCAACAAATGCGAGTACACCCCTAAGGGCTCGTTTACACTTGCTGCAAAACAGGGCGTCAGACAGGCGTTGTTAAAGCTCCCTTAACGCCAATCAAAGCTCCTGTCACTAAATAAAATGGTTAGCATACCGTCCTGTTTACACCTTCCGTTGGCCTGGCTGGGCTTCAGCTTCACGTCAAAAATTATACCCCGTATAGCTTTAGCCAGGCTTCAAAGCCTCTCCAACGCCTTCATAGAAGTCTATGACAAAGCTCGTTTGAAGCTTGCTTGTTGCTTGTAGCACCTGCGGCTTTTCAAAGGCTGTAATTCAGCTTTAGCCTAGGTTTGTTTTGGAGAAATTGCAGATGTGAGATATCAACAAACACACACAGGTCGTTTACCAAGCTTCGACAAGGCTTTAAAATTGCATCACTGGTTATGTATCCAAACTCTTCGGGCCTCTGTTTCAGAGGGTGCGGACTTCTGGGCTCATTTCTTCACACATGGTGGGAATGCCCTCGTGTCAGAGGGTTCTGGAACAGAATTTTTCACTTGATCAGAGGGATCACGGGACAGGCGGTACCTCAAAACCCAGAAATTGCACTTCTTAATGTAAAGCCTGAGGGCCTTTCCAGATCCCTCTTTAGACTCACCCACTTCATCTTGTTAGGGGCTAAAATTACTATCGCTAAGGCCTGGAAAAGACCCTCAGTATCCTTCTTTGCTGCAAAGCAAAAGATCTCCTGGATCATGACCCAAGAAAGATTAGCCAATATAATTTTGGACTCCTCACCTAAATTTGACCGGATTTGGGGTCCTTGGAAGACTTATCTAAAACTGCCCCCGTGATCCACTGCTTGTCGTCAGTTATCTCGGTTCCCTGGTGTCTCCTACTCCATTTCTCTTTCCTCTTTAATGTTTCTATTGCTCTTGACTTTCTTCCCTCTACTCTCCTCTCTTACTCCATGCTACATTGGTTTTCAGATTTACATTGGCGGGTGTAATGGAATTGGTTGCAGGTCCAGGGTCCACAGCATGATCCCAGTTGGGGTGGAACTGCGGGTTTGGGGCTACCTCTCTCGGAAATGGCCCATTCCTTGGTACACTGTCCTAGATATCAAAAGATTAGAGGTGAAACTGGCACTGCTCAGTTGTAATTTTGAATTTAATTGCCCTGGGTATAGAATCTCCAGCAAGCTGGTACGTGAGAAATATATCTATTTTAGTTCGGATACCCTGGGGTTAAATGTCTAATCCTTACCCCTTCCTATGATAATAGATGGATAAATTGAGGTAGTTTAAAGTTGGAGCACGTATAAATAGAATATATATATATCTCTATGTTTTCGTTACAAAACAGTGGTACCAAGAGTGTAAGGGGATGTGAGAGTTAAATATCTAGTAAAACTTGCAATATACAGGTATATCTAAAAACCGTTAAAGGATTGGTAAAAAAGGGGGTATAAATATACATCACATTAGTAAAATCTTACAACTAATATACTAAAAAGCCATATGCAATTCCATGCAAAAATAGATTTGTGCAAATCAGCAAACGAAGGACTTAATGTGTAAAGTGCCTAAAAAGCAACCATTGTGCAATATATTAATTATAAAAATGTGCCAACAAAAGGTTGGAGTAAGATTTTACTCATGTGATGTATATTTATACCCCCTTTTTTACCAATCCTTTAACGGTTTTTATATATACCTGTATATTGCAAGTTGTACTAGATATTTAACTCTCACATCCCCTTACACTCTTGGTACCACTGTTTTGTAACGAAAACATAGAGATATATATATATATTCTATTTATACGTGCTCCAACTTTAAACTACCTCAATTTATCCATCTATTATCATAGGAAGGGGTAAGGATTAGACATTTAACCCCATGGTGTCCGAACTAATATAGTTATATTTCTCACGTACCAGCTTGCTGGAGATTCTATACCCAGGGCACTTAAATTCAAAATCCCAACTGAGCAGCGCCAGTTTCACCTCTAATCTTTTGATATTATTTAAACGACACATTTGTGGAGTTTCTGGTGACGGCAGCAGCTCATAGAGTAAAGATTCCTATCCGTTTGCGCGGAACATCAAATATTTAAACTCACTGTACTAGATATAATCTCGAGGATTTTCTACTCATTCCTAGGTTCTGCGTAACCAAAATGTTCATACTTTTTTTTTGTTTCCTGCCAATCTGTTTTCGAATTCTGCTGAACTGTATGTATTTTCTGATAAACTCAATAAATATTATAAACAGAAAAAAATTGCATCACTAAAGCCTTGTTGAAGCCTTGTTGAAGCCTCACTACAGCCTGTTGGAAGCACCGCCGAAGCCTCAAAAACCCATCATAAAAGCTTGTTGAAGCTGTATGGGCTTTAATCAGAGTGTAAGCCGAAGCAAGTGTAAACTAGCCCTTAGTGAAAATGGCCAAATCGGGCACAATTAGCCATGTTTCCTCCCCGGTGTCATGTGACTCGTTAGTATTACAAGGTCTCAGGTGTGAATGGGGAGCAGGTGTGTTAAATTTGATAACCTCACACTCTCATACTGGTCACTGGAAGTTCAACATGGCATCTCATGGCAAAGAACTCTCTGAGGATCTGAAAAAAAGAATTGTTGCTCTACATAAAGATGGCCTGGGCTATAAGAAGATTGCCAAGACCCTGAAACTGAGCTGCAGCATGGTGGCCAATACTATACAGTGGTTTAACAGGAGAGGTTCCACTGAGAACAGGCCTCGCCATGGTCGACCAAGTAGTTGAGTCATATCCAGAGGTTGTCTTTGGGAAATAGACATATGAGTGCTGCCAGCATTGCTGCAGAGGTTGAAGGGGTGGGGGGTTAACCTGTCAGTGCTCAGACCATACACCGTACACTGCATCAAATTGGTCTACATGGTTAAAGATGACACACAAGAAAGCCAGAAAACAGCTTGCTGAAGACAAGCAGACTAAAGACATAGATTACTGGAACCATGTCCTGTGGTCTGATGAGACCAAGATAAACTTATTTGAGTTCAGATGGTGTCAAGTGTGTGTGGTGGCAACCAGGTGAGGAGTACAAAGACAAGTGTTTCTTGCCTACAGTCAAGCATGGTGGTGGGAGTGTCATGGTCTGGGGCTGCATGAGTGCTGCCGGCACTGGGGAGCTACAGTTCATTGAGGGAACCATGAATGCCAACATGTACTGTGACATACTGAAGCAGAACATCATCCCCTCCCTTCAGAGATTAGGCCGCAGGGCAGCATTCCAACATGATAATGACCCCAAACACACCTCCAATATGACCACTGCCTTGCTAAAGAAACTGAGGGTAAAGGTGATGGACTGGCCAAGCATGTCTCTAGACTTAAACCCTATTGAGCATCTGTGGGGCATCCTCAAATGGAAGGTGGAGGAGTGCAAGGTCTCTAACATCCACCAGCTCTGCGATGTCACCATGGAGGAGGGGAAGAGGACTCCAGTGGCAACCTGTGAAGCTCTGGTGAACTCAATGCCCAAGAGGGTTAAGGCAGTGCTGGGAAATAACGGTGGCCACGCAAAATATTGACACTTTGGGTCCAATTTAGACATTTTCACTTAGGGGTGTACTCACTTTTGTTACCGGCGGTTTAGACATTAATGGCTGTGTGTTGAGTTATTTTTAGGGGTCAGCAAATTTACACTGTTATACAAGCTGTACACTCACTACTTTACATTGTAGCAAAGTGTAATTTCTTCAGTCTTGTCACATGAAAAGATAGAATAATATATTTAGAAAAATGTGAGGGGTGTACTGACTTTTGTGAGATACTGTATATACAATATATTGTGGCAGGACAGGCCTGTACCACTGTTCAATATGAGGGTGGACCGGGTTTTCTTGGAAGCAGGCACATTAATGATGCAAGTGTGTGTTGCATTCATCTTAGAGCCAGGGTGAGAGTTCAGGGTCCAGCCTCCCGACGGGGCTCAGTGATTTCAAAGGAGCCGTGAGAGGCAGGGACGTGCAGTCAAGGGAGGCAGATGAGTCAGAGCCTCACCTGCCAGGAACATAAAAAAAATAAATGATCAAGCTTCGAGGGTCGTAGCCCAAAACTGGTCAAATTTGGGGCTCCTATCATCTATAGTTCCGCAGATATGGGGCTCCATGCACAGCCTGTCAGAAGCTACATACAGCGCGGCCAGTTTGAATGCAAGCTAAACAACATATAATTATTATATACTGTATGTTATAACATAATAATTATGATTTATCTATTTACTGTGAAATTACCTGTTTGAAGTTATAACTTCAAACTTCAGTAATTCGTCCATTAGCCCCTTGCCGACCGCCGATCGGCATTTGACGGCGGCAAGGTGGCTCGTGAGCACAAATCGCCGTCATATGACGGCGGCCGCGCTCACGAGCCTAGTGAGCGCTCACGAGCCTAGGGGAGGGCCAGGGAGCGGGTGCGGCGGCTTCGATTGCCGCTGGCTACCCGCGATGGCCCCCCCCAGAGCGAAGGAGCGGAGGTCCGTGTAAGTAAACACGGACCTCCGCTCTGTGTGAGGGGGAAGGGCTGTGATCACAGCCTTCCTTTACGTGAAGGCTGTGACCACTTCCCTTCCCCAGCTAGGGCATTCCCCCTACAGTTAGAACACGCCCAGGGAACAAAGTTAACCCTTAGAGCGCCCCCTGCAGGTTAACCCCTTCACTGCCAATGGCATTTACACAGTAATCAGTGCATTTTTATAGCACTGATCGCTGTATAAATGCCAATGGTCCCAAAAAAGTGTCAAAATAGTCCGACATGTCCGCTGAAATATCGCAGTACCGCAAAAAATCGCAGATCGCCGCCATTACTAGTAAAAAAAAAAAAAACCCCAAAAATGAATTCTCATCATCTGTAAACGCGACCACTTTTGCGCAAACCAATCAATAAACGCCAATTGCGATTTTTTTTATCGCAAATATGAGGAAGAATATGAATCGGCCAAAAACGGTGAAAAAAAATGTTTTTTTATATTTTTTTTTTGGATTTGTATTCTAGCAAAAAGTAAGAAATTTGGGTTTTTTTGCAAAATTGTCGCTCTTCTTTTGTTTATAGTGGCGATCAGAAATGACGCAGAGGGGATCAAATACCACCAAAAGAAAGCTCTGTTTGTGGGAAAAAAAGGACGCAAATTTCGTTTGGGTACAACGTCGCACGACCGCGCAATTGTCAGTTAAAGCGACGCAGTGCCGAATCGCAAAAAGGGCTCCGGTCCTAAAGCAGGAAATCCTTCCGGGGCTGAAGTGGTTAAGCCACCTGCTTGATTACAATTTTTGAAAATATAGTAAATTACCTTAAAAACAATATATAATAATTTATATCACTTACTTGGTAATTAACCCCTTGTCACCCAGGCCAATTCTGACACTTCGCTCCTACATGTAAAAATCATAATTTTCTTGCTGGAAAATTACTCAGAACCCCCAAACATTATATATATATTGTTTTAGCAGACACCCTAGTGAATAAAACGGTGGTCGTTGCAACTTTTTATGTCACACGGTATTTGCGCAGCAATTTTTCAAACAGTTTTTTTGGGAAATAAAACTTTCATAACCCAAAAAAACCCCACACAAGTTAGCCCAATTTTTTTGTATTATGTGAAAAATTATGTTGCGCCAAGTAAATAGATACCTAACATGTCATGCTTTAAAATTGCGCACACTTGTGGAATGGCGCCAAACTTCAGTATTTAAAAATCACCATAGACGACACTTCAAACATTTTTACAAGTTACCTGATTAGAGTTACAGATGAGGTCTTGTGCTAGAATTATTGTACTCGCTCTAACGTCCTAAGCGATACCTCACATGTGTGGTTTGAATGCCGTTTACATCTAACAAGTCCTTATGCTGGTTAAATTAGTAAACTATGAAAACTAATGAAGGTGCTATATATAATCTACAGTATGTATATCTGGCTCTGATACCAGCCACTGACCTCACCGCACGTCCCTGGTGAGAGGTGCACGTTGAACCATATTGTCCAGGACAGGACAGATTGAGGCACGAGCCTGAGAGAGAGAGAGAGAGAGACAGTCTGGGACAGATAGAGCAGCTGGGACGCTGCAGAAAGAGACACAGAGCTGAGTATAGCATGTATGTACAAGCACTGGATGTGTTTGATGGTCAGAAAGTTGAGCAGTAGAGATGCATAGAGAGCCTCAAGGCTGAATATTGCTTGTTTGTCATAGTGATGGTGAGAACCTGTGCGTGGGCAGAAAAAATCCCTGAAACACACATCTGGTGTGGAGTAAACTTACTGTTTTGTACTAACAATGAGCTAAACTACCCCCAATTTGGTACAATATATATAGCAAAGAAAACACAAGAGAGGGGCGCACCGACCTAGTGCAACATTAAAAACAATGTCATTATTAAAACAATAAGATAAAATATATATACTCACAAAAGGAGCAATAAATAGGCATCATGATGTTGCCTCCAATGGATAATTCACTCCACACCACAATAGAGGGACCAGGTGGCATCCATATGGTCAGGCTGACGCGTTTCCAGGGCGAACCCTCTTCCTCAGAGCCTACCAACCATGAGGCATGTCCTCTCTTATATACCTGCCGGGTATATAAGAGGGGACATGCCTCATGGTTGGTAGGCTCTGATCAGTGCTATGAAAATGCACTGATTACTATGTAAATGTCATTGGCAGTGAAGGGGTTAACCTGGAGGGGCGCTCTAAGAGTTAAGTGTGTTCTAACTGTATGGGGGCTGGGCTGGCAGGGGGAGGGGAGTGATCATGGCCCTCTGTCACAATGGAGTTCTCTGTTTACCATCTGTTCTTTCACTGCGGGAGAGATCGAGTCCGCCCTACCGGCTCCCTGGCCCCCCCTGCACACAGTCAGCGCGTGAGCGCGCCTCTGGCAGTGCGCGCGCTCACAATACTCGTTCTCGTGGCCGCCGTCACCTGGCGGCGGTTTGCGATAACTAACCACTTTGCCACCATCAAGCCACGGCGGGTGGTCGGTAAGTGGTTAAAGAGGTATTGACATTGCACACGAATCACATGAATAAACATTAATTACATATGAAATACAAATATATATATAAAACTTTAGAATGGAAGAACCTTCATAAATAGGTTACATATGAAACATACATTAAAGTCGTCATGTATGTTATATCATAGTTTCATGTTGATTCGGGACAATCTTTGGCAATTGCATGTTTTAATAAAACAAAAACTGAATAATAACGGAATTACAAAAATGAATTGTACAAAATAAAAATAGATGTGAAATTTAAGAAAAAAAAAAAAAAAGAAGAAAATAATAAAATAAAAGTGTAGATAAAAATAAAACATGTTAAGTAAAAACATTAAGGCAATAATAAGTCAAAAACAAAATAATTTTGTACGTTAACGGTTTCTAACAGGGCTTAGTTGTACTTTGATACTATATTGTATGTACTGCTGAAATTACATACAAAGTATACATTGGATAAATACTTCCAAGAAGGTAAGATTTCAAAATATATATATAAACATAAAGTATACATTAATTACAAATAAGTACACTAAGCACACGTTACAGTTATGGAGAAATTGGTGAATGGCTGGTGGGCGGCACCGAACTACCACCGTTTCACCAATCAATAGCGTTTGGCGGCGGTCCACTGCCGCCGGTGCTCTTGCTCATAACACTCGCGCGCGTGACGGTCTCCGCGCGAGTGCGCGACTGACACACGTCCCCCCCGGTCCCTCGGCCATCCCGCCTGAGCTAGAG
>BLSH010379081.1:620925-634582 GCA_018402905.1 Glandirana rugosa | reverse complement strand
TTGTACAAAATAAAAATAGATGTGAAATTTAAGAAAAGAAAACAAAAGAAGAAAATAATAAAATAAAGATAGAATAACATGAGTAAGGGCTAGGGTGATGTGAAAAACAATTAAATTGTGCAGCATCAATACAACTGAATATAGTAAATCAAGTATAAGTCCAATTAACCAAGTTTTTTAGTACCATTCGGATATGTATACAGCAATTGGGTTGAGCGGGTTTAGGGTGAGCACAGGCATTTTTGTATTTGCTTTCTGAGCAGCCTAAAAATGACAACGCTGCTGCTCCCTGGAGGTAATACAGTGTCACCTAGTATGGGAAGTAAGTTATTGGCAGGATCACAAGTGAAAATAAATGTAAAAAAAACTCTGAAAAAAAGAATGCAGTCACCACATCTAAGGACTGGCAAGCTGCATGGAATTACATTTTTATTCTGGGGTTTAGATAGACTTTAGCAGGCACTTAGAGCTTGTGCAAAATTCCTAATGATTGTGCCTTCAACATGTATGAGTTAGCGGGGTGATTGGAAGCTGAGAAAACCGCTGCGTACTGCAGTACCCAAAGGCGAAGTGTTTCGCCCCCATTTAGCACATCAGCCAGCTGCATCTATTAGAACCGTACAGAGTCACACCGAATCCATAGAAAATGCAAAGACACAGTACAATGCTTTAACAATGCTTCATGGGAAATTAAACATCATGCTGGGAGCCAACATGTACTCTCTAATTTCAAATACAAATGAATAAACTATCAAGGAAATGCATAGAAAATGCAAATATGCTGTATAATGCATGTGTTTGAATGTATTTACAGAGCTTTTAAGAATGCAGAATGGTATACATAGCCTACTACCATTATTCTCAAATACTCCATAATTGTCTCCGAACACAAATCAAAAGAACAATGTTAAACCTTGATGGACCACAATACAGTTTACTGGGGATTGTGGTATATTTCTTGTATCTTTTGAATTATTTTTGGTGTATAAGTTCTACCTGAAAGCAATTTTGAGCTGCGTTTGACATTTCTCCTGCTTGCTATCCTATATTTTTATTATTATTACAGGTACTTGTATAGTGCATCACCAATGTACGCAGCACTTTACATATATATAGTACATTAACATCAGTCCCTGCCCTCAAGGAGCTTACAATCTAATATCCCGAACTCACATTCATACATACACATACTAGGGCCAATTTAGACAGCAGTCAGTTAGTATACCAGCATGTCTTTGGAGCGTGGGAGGAAACCCAGACAGGCACAGAGAGAACTTGCAAACTCCAGGCAGGTAGTGCCGTGGTTGGGAATTAAACCAACGACTGTAGTGCTGCTAGGTGGAAGTGCTAATGACTTAGCCATTGTGATGCCCTATGGTATTTTATGTTTACATTTGAACATTTTTTAGCAGCTACTTAACACTCAAATTGGGAGAGTGCACCTGCACTGCAAGAGTAAACTGCTAGTTGCGGTTTAGAGGAGAGTAAATGCATTTTTATGCCTCCTCATACCTGTCAATCCAAATGTGCATCACTTTTGAGATCAGCGGCGGGTTTAAACACACGCATAACCTGTCCACTGTTCTGAAAAGCTATCCACATTTGGATTGGTGAGGAGGCATTGTGATGCCTCTTCACCGCCTGTTTTAACCCCAATTCTTGCTGAACAAATGCACCACAACTACGTGTATTGCATGTGATTGTAGAGCGTTTCTGGCCCAATCACTTGAATGAGTTAGATAATTTTTTGGTGAAGTGACCTGTGGATATAGTAGTGTAATGGTAAAAACCTCTCTCATTTTTTTCTCAATGTTTCGTATTAGTGTTCCATTGGGGAGATTTCCATATACATCATCAACATGCACTATATTGTCAAAAGTATTGTGACGCCTGCCTTTACATGCACATGAACTTTAATGGCATCCCAGTCTTAGTCTGGAGGGGCCAATATTGAGCTGGCCCACCCTTTGCAGCTATAACAGCTTCAACTCTTCTGGGAGTGTGTCTATGGGAATGTTTGACCATTCTTCCAGAAGCACATTTGTGAGGTCAGGCACTGATGTTGGATGAGAAGGCCTGGCTTGCAGTCTCTGCTCTAATTTATGTCAAAGGTATTATATTGGGTTGAGGTCAGGACTCTGCGCAGGCCAGTCAAGTTCGTCCACCCCAAACTTGCTCACCCATGGCTTTATGGACCTTGCTTTGTGCACTGGTGCGCAGTCATGTCGGAAAAGGAAGAGGCCATCCCCAAACTGTTCCCACAAAGTTGGGAGCATGAAATTATCCAAAATGACTTGGTATGCTGACGCCTTAAGAGTTCCCCTCACTGCAACTAAGGCGTCAAGCCCTGAAAAACAACTCCACACCATAATCCCCCTCCACCAAATAATTTGGACCAGTGCACAAAGCAAGGTCCATAAAGACATGGATGAGCGAGTTTGGGGTGGAGGAATTTGACTGACTTGCACAGAGCCCTGACCTCAACCCGATAGAACATCTTTGGGAAGAATTAGAGCAGAGACTGTGAGCCAAGCTTTCTTGTCCACATCAATGCGGTTCTGGAAGAATGGTCAAACATTCCCATAGACACACTCCTAAACCTTGTGGACAGCCTTCCCAGAAGAGTTGAAGCTGTTATAGCTGCAAAGGGTGGGCCAACTCAATATTGAACCCTACAGACTAAGACTGGGATGCCATTAAAGTTCACGTGCGAGTAAAGGCAGGCGAGGTGTATGTATTGAATGCCTGGGTCTAAAACAATATCATACAAATATTAACAGGTGAGTATATATCCCTTGCAAACTTTAAAGTGGAACTTAACTCTCAAAAGAGAATTCGTACAATTTATTCCCCTCCCAGGCAGAGTTGGGTTTATTTTCTATTTTTTTATTAGGCCCTGACTCCGACGCCATTCTGCCCTACAGGTAAGAAGGAAGTAAAAACATGGGGGATGTACCTGGTCCTGCAGCCTCCTGAAATATTTACATCACATCTCTGAGGAGGCTGCATAATCAGGGACACATAACGATCAGGTGTTGGGCTGGAGCATGGGCAAGGCATGCCATCAGTATTTGGCTACCTGCACCCAGAAAAGGCAGCCAACTGAAGAAGACTAAGATGGTGGCTGGGGACTTCATGTACTGTATCTCATTTGAACACTGAATAGCATCAGGGCAACGCTGGATTTGCTATGCAGATGAGTATGCATTTTGAAGAGAATGCAGCACTACAGGTAAGAGGGAAAAATAGAATACCATAGGGGGAGTTGAGTCCCTCTTCAGTTACATATGACTGCCTAAGTTGATGTATATGTTCGTATTAGAGGCTCTAATAGCCTTCAAAAAAGGGTGGGCTCAGGGTGCAGAGCACTGCACCCAAAGCCCACCCAGCTGTGTGACAATAGCAAATGAATATTCACTATTGCAACACAGATTCTCCTCCTGGCCAATTAGGATGCGGGTCATGAGACCCGTCATCCGATTGGCGGAAAGAAGATTTGATCGGATGGGCCGCCAGGAGGAGGAGGAGATGCTGGGAGGACTGCTGCCCAGAAAAAAAACCGCCCCCTCCCAAAAAAAAAAGACTCCTAAACCTTCTTTATCAAACCCAAACCAAAATACAGGCATATCCCGCTTTATGTACACTCACTTTACTTACACTCGTGAGTACAGACACAAATCTTGGCCAGCTTGACATGGTGCTGCTCCCGAACCATAAGTGACAGGGACACCAAACTTAGGGAGCACTGAAAGGGGACCGAGGACTACAACATATCCAATTTTGGGGTCAGCCATCTTGCTTAGGTAATCTACCATGTTGTAGTCCTGGGTTCCCTTAACGTGCTGCCCAAGTTTGGTGTCCCTGTCACTTATGGTTTGGGAGCAGTGCCATGTCAAGCTGACCAAGAATTCCCATTGAGCTAGTGTATTTACATGTATTGAGAAGTGAAAAAAGTACTTAAGTACTTAAAAGTGGGGTATGCCTGTAAATATTTTGGCTATATACAGTATACCAGGGATATGCAATTAGCGGACCTCCAGATGTTGCAGGACTACAAATCCCATGAGGCATAGCAAGACTCTGACAGCCACAAGCATGACGACCAGAGGCAGAGGCATGATGGGAATTGTAGTTTTGCAACAGCTGGAGGTCCTCTAATTGCAAATCCCTGCAGTATACCCTTTAATCGGTAACTCATCTTATTGCCAAGACTGTACTCTTCAGAATAAGTTAAATCACCATATGAAAAAAAATCATAAGTTAGGCAGTAAATAACCTCAGAGACACATTCTGTACTTTTTACTTACTCAAGCTTTTTTCCCTCTAACTCATTGCAGGAAAATAAGCCATTATGTTGATTTTAAATTATAGTTCTCTATAAGACATGTCGAGTAAGTAAACACATTCTGAGCAAGCATATAATTTCCTCTATAATCAGTTACTGTCTTCCAGAGGGAAATTGCATTACTAATTTAATGGGAAACACAGGCCGTCCACCATCTCTGCAATGTATTTTTCCTACCATTTAGGATTAGGTACATAATTGAAAGGTAACACTGGTGGATGCATTCAATGTGTATTGTCAAGATAAGAAATATTATTGCTATACTGTGCCTGCCCAGGCAGTTCCTAGTGAATATAATTTCATTTCTTTTGTCGGGCAATAAACGTCGTTGAGTAGCATTTGTGCATACCTATGTAGGTTATAGATTCACTTTTTATTGTTAGCATGACATATGGCCTGCTGCAAAAACAACAGATATCTGCTGAGACGGCTGAATTGTTTACAAGTGAAAATGTTATATTTTATTGCACTCTAAGTTCAAAAAAGTAAGAAGGAACTCATGAGGATGAAGTTTAATTTAATTGAAAAGCGGAATACAGGTTTGATTTATAAATATTATACTATAAAAGAAGAAGGTTAAAGTGATTGTAAAGTCTTGTTTTTTTAAGTTAAAAATTACAAACATGTTATACTTACCTGCTCTGTGCAGTGGATTTGCACAGAGCAGCCCAGATCCTTCTCTTCTGGGGTCCCTCTTCTTTGCTCCTTACCCCTCCCTCCTGTTCAGTGACCCCACAGCAAGCAGCTTGCTATGGGGGCACCCGAACTGAGCCACAGCTCCCTGTGTCCATTCAGATACGGAGCCATGACCCAGCCCCACCCTGCCCCCTTTCTTTCCTGATTGGCTGACTGACTTTGATTGACAGCAGCGGGAGCCAATGGTGCCGTGCTGCTGTCTCAGCCAACAAGGAGGGAGAGTCCCGGGGTAGCCGAGACACTCCTACAGCATCGCCGGATCTAGATGGACCTCAGCTAAGTATTAGGGAGGCTGAGGGAGGCCGCTGCACACAGAAGACTTTTTATCTTAATGCATAGAATGCATTAAGATAAAAAAAACCTTATGACTTTACATTCACTTTAATACTTACCTTTCAGTGCGAGAAGTGTTACATTTTGTTTCTTGAAAAGTGTTGGATACTGCTGCTATCTGACATGTCTGGTTGTGATGGATGAGTCCTATGGCTGTTATGTCTCCTCCCACTAGCTACTATGCTTCTACAGGACACACCTACAAGGCGTTTCATGAACACTGGTATCAGTCTTGCCCTGCAGTGAGCAGTATTGTGGCAGGGGTTAATTGAGCCAAGGGCCCTGTCATGGACACTCACCAAGAGCGCCAAATAAGCCAGTCCTTTCTGCACTCATATAAGCTGTACTATAGCTTCTGTGAACGCAATGCTATCTATGAATGGGGGATGGGTGAATAAATGAAGGGTCTAACTCCTGTGTTCAGTAAGTTCAGAAAGTTTTGTGCAATGTGAGTGTTAGCACCCAGATCTGAACCTGCACCCCCTGCTGTGTCTGGCAGTGTCTCTTCTTGCTGAGCCACCTGAGATGCTGCACAGCTCCCTGCCTGATTCCTTAGACAACCTTGCCTTGTGTATTGTTTTTCTTGAACCTTGAACCCTTTGCTCCTCCCATGAACTTCATACTTTCCCCATGTTTTGCACTTCCTGTTTGCCAGATTATTGTTCTCACTCCAGCCAATATCTCTCTCTTGTCGCTCCTGCTGCCATCCGTATCTTATCTACTGCTCGTTACCAATCTTTGGCTTTTGCCTTGTTAGGAACCATGCATCAGACAGAAGTGCAGCAAAAATCACACTATTTAATAAAAATGGTAAAATAGAACAAACAGAACAAACATAGTCAAAACATAGCCAGGGTTCAGTAGCCAGAGTGGATGGTCGGAGAAAGCCAGTTAACAGGGATCCAGGGATCAGAGTGGTCAAACAAGCAGCATACAGGATCAAGAGCCAGAAGGGAAGTCAGCCGGGCAGAGTCTTTAATCCTAGGAACCAGAAGGGAAGTCAAACAGGCAAAAGTCTTTAACAGGAAAACACAGCAGAGATTATCTGGATATGTTGACCAAGGCGAAGGCATCTGAGATCTGATCCAAGCAGTATATATAGCTAGCAGAGCTGGCTTAAAGAGGAAGTAAACCCAGATGGGGTTTACTTCCTCTGAATTCCCCTGCAAAGTAGATGCATAATGGGCTACTATGCATTACCTGCAAACAAAGCCTGCGATGTCCCCTGTGCTGGCCGCATCCATCTTCAGCCCCTCTTCCTTCCGGGGCCATGACTCCGGCTCTGTGACTGGCTGGAGTCGCACGACGTCACTCCCGCACATGTGGGCGGGAGCCGCCAGTCACGGCACAATCACAGTGAAGAAACGGCGCATGTGCCGAAATGATGTCTGCAATGCTAGTACACTGCATATCTCCTGAACCATGCAGGTTTGGGAGATATGCAGGGCACCTACAGGTAAGCCTTATCATAGGCTTACCTCTAGGTTAAAGTGGTTGTCATGAGTTGACAGTCCCTTTAACGAGTAGGATATGATCATCAGGTGAGACAGAGTGGAAGCTGAGACTGGCAATTAACAGACAGCTGAGCAGCCTACTCTGAGAAGGAAGGGCTGAGCCCAGCCCTGACAGTACCCCCTCCTCAAAGTTCCCCCGCCCCCTCGGGGTCCATCAGGTTTGAGAGGAAAACGTCAATGAAAATCACAAAGGAGGACAGGAGCATGTATGTCCGAGGATGAGACCCAAGAGCGCTCCTCCGGACCATACACTTTCCAATTAACTAGGTACTGTATGCACCCACGCAACCTACTGAAGTCAATGATAGATTGTATGTCATACTCCTTTTGGTTCAGTAAAAATCACGCTATTTAATAAAAATGGTAGAATAGAACAAACAGAGCAAACGTAGTCAAAACATAGTCAGCCGGGCAGAGTCTTTAATCCAGGAACCAGAAGGGAAGTCACACAGGCAAAAGTCTTCAACAGGAGAATACAGCAGAGCTAATCCAGATATGTTGACCAAGGTGAAGGCATTTAAGATCTGATCCAGACAGTTTACATAGCTAGCAGAGCTGGCATAAGGAGCAAGATATGGTCATCTGGTGAGACATAGTGGAAGCTGAGACTGGCGATTAACCGACAGCTGAACAGCCTACTCTAAGAAGGGAGGGCTGAGCCCAGCCCTGACATTTCTTGACTATGCTTCCACTTGATCTCAACCTAAAACCACAGCATAAAAGAGTCAACTTTCATTTATTAGTTCATATTAAAAACAGCCAACACATTTTGAGGGTCAGAAAAAAAAAACCTCCCCTTTCATCAGGACTTCAGGTAAAATAAGATACACTATGTTACCAAAAGTATTGAGACACCTGCCTTTACATGCAGATGAACTTTAATGGCATCCCATTCTTAGTCCATAGGGTTCAATATTGAGTTTGCCCTCCCTTTGCAGCTATAACAGCTTCAACTCTTCTGGGAAGGCCGTCCACAAAGTTTAGGAGTGTGTCTATGGGAATGTTTGACCATTCTTAAAGAAGTGCATTTGTGAGGTCAGGCACTGATGTGGACAGGTCAGGACTCTGTGCAGGTCAGTCAAGTTCCTCCACCCCAAAATCGCTCATGCATGTCTTTATGGACCTTGTTTATGCACTGGTGTGCAGTCATGTTGGAACAGAAAGGGGCCATCTCCAAACTGTTCCCACAAAGTTAGGAGCATGAAATTGTCCAAGATGTCTTGGTATGCTGATGCCTTAATATTTCCCTTCACTGGAACTAAGGGGCGGGCCAAGCCCAGCCTCTGAAAAACAACCACACACCATAATCCCCCCTCCACCAAATTATTTGGACCAGTGCACAAAGCAAGATCCATAAAGACATGGATGAGCGAGTTTGAGGTGGAGGAAATTGACTGGCCTGCACAGAGTCCTGACCTCAACCCGATAGAACACCTTTGGCATGAATTAGAGCAGAGACTGCAAGCCAGGCCTTCTCGTCTATATCAGTGCCTGACCTCACAAAAGCTCTTCTGGAAGAATGGTCAAACATTCCCATAGACACTCCTAAACCTTGTGGACGGCCTTCCCAGAAGAGTTGAAGCTGTTATAGCTGCAAAGGGTGGGCCAACTCAATATTGAACCCTACGGACTAAGATTGAGTTGCCATTAAAGTTCATGTACAAGCAGTTGTCCAAATACTTTTGGTAATATAGAATATGTGTTATCTTGTATTGCTCACACAGATACTGCCGGCCAGCATACTGCTGGCCTGATCTAGCAATTAGATTCCCTACACAGATTCACACAGGAAAAATCTTTTTTGAGTCCTTTCAAGGAATCTTACCTGAAGCCCTGATGAAAAGGGAGTTTTTTCAGACCCTTGAAATGCGTTTGCTGTTTTTTAGTACAAATGAATAAATAAATTTGGACAATTTTATCCTTTTGCCTGGCACTCCTTCCATTTGTGCATGTTTTTTTTTCTGGTAACCTTCTGGGGTACCCAGCAGAAGGTCACCTGGTTTGTTGTGAGCAGCCTAACCCGAGCCAGGGAGAACTTCAGATTATTTGTCCTCTCTCTACTCTGTATAATCTCACATCAAAGTGCCAGTGCCTCTTGGATGCTTTTTTCTCTGGCCCTGCCAGACAGAGCTTTGCTGTGTGGCAGAGCTGTGTAGGTTTAAAGACTGGATGGATAGACATTAAAATACTTTGGCAATTAAAATAGTACCCTTAGGTCCGAAGCACACTGGGCCTTTAGCCAATGGTCACGGGGCTCTGGTGTTTAACTGCAGGCAGAGGGCAAAGGTGCTGTGTCTACCTCTCTTATTGACAGCCTGTCAAACTCTATGAGAGGTTGATGGCTACTGCAGCTGGACATGGCTGGACAGTCCATTCGTCCCTGGGTGCATACTGCCCTAAACATTAGTACAGCTACAGTGCATCTGGAAAGTATTCACTGTGCTTCACTTTTTGCACATTTTGTTATGTTACAGCCTTATTCCAAAATGGACTAAATTTATTATTTTCCTCAAAATTCTACAAACAATACCCCATAATGACAATGCGAAAGAAGTTTGTTTGAAATCTTTACAAATTTATTAAAAATAAAAAAATAAAAAACTCCCATGTACATAAGTATTCACAGCCTTGGCTCAATACTTTGTTGACGCACCTTTGGCACCAATTACATCCTCATGTCTTTTTGAGTATGTTGCTAAAAGCTTGGCACACCTATTTTTTGGGCAGTTTCTCCCATTCTTCTTTGCAGGACCTCACAAGCTTCATCAAGTTGGATGGGGAGTGTTGGTGCACAGCCATTTTCAGATCTCTCCAGAGATGTTCAATCAGGTTCAAGTCTGGGCTCCGGCTGGGCCACACATGCAGAGTTGTCCCTTAGCCACTCCTTTGTTATCTTGGCTGTGTGCTTAGGGTCGTTGTCCTTTTGGAAGAGGAGCCTTTGCCCCAGTCTGAGGTCCAGAGCGCTCTGGAGCAGGTTTTCAAAAAAGATGTCTCTGTACATTGCTTCATTCATCTTTCCATCAATCTTGAATAGTCTCCCAGTTCCTGTCACTGAAAGACATCCCCACAGCATGATGCTGCCACCACCATGCTTCACTGTAGGGATGGTATTGGCCAGGTGATGAGCGTTGCCTGGTTTCCTTCAGACATGACGCTTGCCATTCAGACCAAAGAGTTCAATGTTTGTTTTATCAGACCAGAGAATTTTGTTTCTCATGGTCTGAGAGTCCGTCAGGTGTCTTTTGGCAAACTCCAGACGGGCTGTCATGTGCCTTTTACTGAGGAGTGACTTCCGTCTGGCCATACAGGCCTAATTGGTGGAATGCTGCAGAGATGTTTGTTCTTCCGGAAGCTTCTCCTCTCTCCACAGAGAAACACTGGAGCTCTGTCAGAGTGACCATTGGGTTCTTGGTCACCTCCCTGACTAAGGCCCTTCTCTCCCGATTGCACAGTTTGACTGGGTGGATCACTGTAGGAAGAGTCCTGGTGTGTTCAAACTTCTTCCGTTTACAGATGATGGAGGCCACTGTGCTCATTGAGACCTTCAACGATGCAGAAATTTTTCTGTACCCTTCCCCAGATCTGTGCCTCGATACAATCCTGTCTCGGAGGTCTAGAAATGATTCCTTGGACTTCATGGCTTGGTTAGTGCTCTGACATGCACTGTTAACTGTAGGACATTATATAGACAGGTGTGTGCCTTTCCAAATCATGTCTAATCAACTGAATTTATCAGAGATGGACTCCACTCAAGTTGTAGAAACATCTCAAAGATGATCAGTGGTAACAGGATGCACCTGAGCTCAATTTTGATTGTCATGGCAAAGGCTGTGAATACTTATGTACTTGTGATTTGTTTTGTTTTTTATAATAAATTTGCAAATATTTCAAACAAACTTCTTTCACGTTGTCAGTATGGTGTATTGTTTTGTAGAATCTTAAGGAAAATAATGAATTGAATCCATTGTGGAATAAGGCTGTGACAAAATGTGGAAAAAGTGAAGCACTGTGAATATTTTCCGAATGCACTGTAGGTACACCGTCCAGCTCTGTCCAGCCACAGCAGCTGTCGACCTCTCATCAGGCTATCAGCAGTGGGTCTGGATGGCACACCTGTGCCCTCTACCCACAGTTAAACTCCAGAGCCACCGAGACTAAATGACCAGAGTGCATGGGGCCACATTCTGTATAAATATCATCTTTTTATTTAGCTGTTTGTCTGGAATTCAGCTACAGATTCCAGTTGGGCTTATATGCAGAACTTCATTGTGTCCAGCCTAGCAGAAAGCACATCTTGGTGTCCATTTATACGTTAATATCTAATTTAATAACATCAACTCTTATTCTGACCTACAAAGCTGTTTTTGAAAACAGCCATTTGTTGGATAAATCTGTTAAGAATGTATATCTCAGTTGGGTGGGTCAGAAGTCATATTTCATGAATTTTATATCACTTCCATTATACCACTAGGTGAAATAGGGAATACTATTAAATTTTGTTAAAAAAAATACAGTTATTGAATTCGACAAGTCGGAGAATTGTGTTCAAGTGAGCCAAGACTTCTATTGTAATATTACAACATTTGGAGAACTATTGTAATATCCCCAGTAGGACGGAAAGGTGTTTTGCTGAGAAAGCAGAATGATCTCTTAAAATAAGAATTTCCAAATGTTTTAAAATGTCTTTGCTGCTTTTGTGAAGTGGAAACTACAAAGCGTCTGATATGGTGAGTTCATAGAAACGGTGCTCACGTTTTGCTGATTGTGCAGCTTCTACTATGTCTGTTGATGATGAGTATTTTTTAATTGCTCTTATAGACAGAATTCATTGGTTGTCTTGCTGGAAAACCTTTAAAAAATGAAGATTGGGAGCAAGTGAGAGATTTTGCAAAAGGGATTGCAAATTGAAGGTATGGTAACATTGAAGCAGAAAAAGTTCTGACAAAGGAGGTGAGCTTTTTTTTTCTACATTTATGCAATAGTGACTACTTTTATTATTTTATTATTATTTATTATTATTATGCATATACATAAATAGTGCTTAATTCATTCATGACCAGAAGTCACTGATGCCTACTATGTTTCCCCCGAAAATAAAACCAGGTTTTATTTTAATTTCTACTGCAAAAGACACACTAGGGCTTTTTTTGGGGGGAATGTCTTATCTATGTCTTGTCTTCTCTCCCCCTCTCCCCCTGTCAGCTCAGGAGTCATCATTATGACATCTTTAATACCAATAATATGTAATCTGTTTTGTAAAAATATTATATAATGTGTGAGTCTCCCTTTGTAACTTTAATGTCGAAAATACCTTATTTACAGCACTGCTGGGCGCTCACAGGATCCGCTGAAGCTCTTCTAACATGCTCGGAGCACTGCCGAGGGAAGGGCCGAGATGTCTGCTGACATCAGCCCCGCTCCGAGCGCTGCCAAAGGAAGAACAGAGATGCTTGCTGAGGTCAGCCCACTTCAAACACTGCAGAGGGAAGGGCTGAGATGCCTGTTGAGGTCAGCCTGCTTCGAGCACTGGAGAGGGAAGGGCTGAGATGCCTGTTGAGGTCAGCCTGCTTCGAGCACTGCCAAGGGAAAGGCCAAGATGCCTGCTAATGTCAGCCCCGCTCCGAGCACTGCAGAGGGATGGGCTGAGATACCTGTCAAGGCCAGCCCCCCTCCGAGCACTGCCAAGGGAAGGGCCGAGATGCCTGCTGACGTCAGCCCTGCTCTGAGCACTGCCGAGGGAAAGGCCAAGATGCCTGCTGATGTCAGCCGTGTTCTGAGCACTGCCGAGGGAAAGGCCAAGATGCCTGCTGTCGTCAGCCCGCTCCGAGCACTGCAGAGGGAAGGGCCAAGATGCCTGCTGATGTCAGCCCTGCTCCGAGCACTGCCGAGGGAAGGGCCGAGATGCCTGCTGATGTCAGCCCCACTCCAAGCACTGCAGAGGAAGGGGGCGCTGTAGTCAGCCAGGAGGAGAAGAGTAGATCTTCAGGGGGTCACGTGAGTGCCCAGCGGCACTGTAAATAAGGTATTTTCGACAATAAAGTTACAAAAGGAGACATAGTGGACATTATATTACATTTTTACAAAAAAGGATAATACTATTTTTACATGGACTTTACTAGGGCTTATATTGCAGCCCTCCCCGAAAATATTTTCGGGGTAGGGCTTATTTTTGGGGAAGCACTGTAGATACCCAGCTGGCACTTCTGGCCCCTCTCCCTTGCTGGGTGCCTCCATAGCAAGCTACTTGCTCTGGGGGCACACATGCGTGCTCCCTCCCGAGAGTGGCTTAGTCCCGCCCCACCGCTCCCCCCTTACTGGCTGTGATTGGCTCCCACTGCTGTGTCTCAGCCAATGAGGATCGAGAGACCAGGGAGAGCCACTGCTCTTGTGCACATCGCTTGATCGAGATCAGGCTTGGGTAAGTATTGGGGGGCGCTGCAATCCCCCTGCAGCGCCCCCAATACTTACCCAAGCTGCACACTGAAGGTTTTCTACATTCATGCATGAAAAAAAAAATAAGATTAATATAAATTAAGTATAAAGTTTTTTTTTTTCATTGTCATATTTTTTTTAATGGTGCACCTGTAACAGTTACACTATTTTTTTTTTTAATTACATTTTTATTGAGTTTAGTACAAATACAGTAAGAAACCATCCGACATCTTCTACCATACAAGAAAGAGATTACAGACAATAACTTGTGTCCTAAATAGCCTACCAAAGAATGACATAAACATGATTTGAGTTATTTTTACATTAATTTTTTTTT
>BLSH010379081.1:579287-592812 GCA_018402905.1 Glandirana rugosa | reverse complement strand
CTTAAAATATTTCCTCTGCTTAGGAGGAGCGACCACCGGATCTTCCCAATTCAGAGCGACCCTTACTGCTTGATCAGAGGAGTGACCAGGGCAAAGTCAAATCCCCCATAGGGCTCCTCAGGCTCTGAATCCACCTCCGAAGAGTTGGCGGAGGGGTGGTCTGGTTGGGATAGATCCCAGGTGTTTGAAGCCTGTGGCTCAGTCACGGGTGTAGCCCCTGACTTGGTGGGGGACCCACGGGTTCTACCCGTCTTCATCCCCTTAAGGGACTCCGTCACTACCTTCTTGACAAGGGACTCCAGCTGAATCGTTTCTCCCCTCTCGCTAGCAGCTCTTGCATAGCAGGGATCACAGAGAGATTTCCCGTCTGGTGCTCGTGACTTGCACCCCCAGCAGGCGTGCTCAACTGGTTGACTGGAGCGAGTCGTCGGATGACAGACCGGGTCTCTACCATGGTGACTTGACCTGGAGGGTGACCCGTGGCGTTTAGATCTGGAGGAAGAATGTCGGCTATGGGACTTGGATGAAGTACTCCCTCTGTGCTTGGAACTATGGTGACGATCCGACCTAGAGGAGCTGGGGAGAAAAAGAAAGAAGACAAAAGGTAGAAACAGGGGCTAGGGTGAGAGCCGCTGCCCTACCCCCCCCCTCCCCCCATCCGCAGGCCATACCCCAGGGAGAGCGTACCTGCGGTGGGAGGGCTGGCCACAGGCAGGCGGTGAGATGTCTCTGGTAGCGTTGGACTCCATGACGCTGCAATAGAAGACAGGGTTAAGCGCCCGTCACAGCCTCATCCTAGAGCCAGGAACTTAGCAGCACCCCCCCTACCTACCTAGGCACAGGTAGGATTCCGTATGGGGAAGTCACCGCTATGCCCGCAAACATTCCCAAGGTCTGCGGGCTTCCAGCCAGTTTAAATCTGGCGCCGCCGGTGACGTCAGCGCCGTCCTGGCGCGCACGCGCAGACGCCGTGGCCGCACTGCGCGTGCGCTAACCAAGCCTCGTTCCCGGCCCACGTTCGCGCATGCGCAGTACGCACGCGAACCCGGAAATGAGTCGGCGGCTGGAACGCACGCAGCAGCCAGCCGCCATGCCTGTCAGCCCGGATCACCAGGAAGAGGGGAAAAAGAGACAGGAGACAAGAGAGCATACCACAAACACTGCTGCCATCAGGTAAGCGAAAATACTGCCACTTCTTCTCACCGAGCCAGGTGCCCATGCCTTTTCCTGGGGTACCCGGCCGCCTGCTAGTAGCTAGGCTAGTTGGCCCATTGCGCAGCCTACCTGCCAGTGGCTAGGCAATTTGGCTTCTTGAGCGCTCCTCCATATGCCCCCTCCATACCCCGCTGGTAGCTGGGGCTTATAGGAGTATGCGACCTGTTCATTCCTGAGTCGCGGCTCGGCTATCCCGTGGCAGGAAGTCTTCGGGTATCAGGACCTATTTGGACCTGCGAGGAGGACAAAAAAGGAACACGGGAGCTGGCTCGGAGCAAAGATTTATGGGAGGGGTGTCCTATGGGGTATTAGAGGCGGGGCTTAACCCACACGTAGGCTGCCATGGAGTCTGTCAGGAAAGTAGATTTAGGCTGGGTTCAACAAACGCTCTGACTTTGGGAGCACATGTTGCATGACGTATGCATATCAATGGTTCCCTATGAGAGCCGCCTTAACTGGTCCGACACAAGTCAGTCCAACTTTGAAAAAGGTTCCTGCACTACTTTGGTCCGACTTTGATCTTACTTGAGCCCATTGAATACCATTGAAGTCGGATCAAAGTCAAATCCTTGTCCTAACCATCCGACTTGTGACATCCGACATGGTGATTACAGAAGCAGTAAGGCTGGGTTCACACTGGCACTACACGAATGTTGTACAACTGTCATCCTACTTTGCCCTGCAAAATTAGTCCTAAATCGGTCCTACTTTTATCCTACTTCCATCCAACTTGAATGAACAAGATAAGACTTTGCTCTGACTTTGAAATAGTCTGACTTGTACTTTGACCAATCAAAACAATCCTGGTGTGACCTAAATTCCTTTTACTGCTGTTGTAATCACTATGTTGGATGTCACAAGTCAGATGGTTAGGACGAGGATCCGACTACAATCATATTCAATGGGCTGATGTAGGACCAAAGTAGTGCAGGAACCTTTTTCAAAGTCGGACCAACTTGTGTCAGACGAGTTAAGATAGCTCTCATAGGGAACCATTAATTTATACACGTCATGCAACATGTGCTCCCAAAGTCGGAGTGTATGTCGTACCAGTGTGAACCGGGCCTAAAAGGAATTTACAGTATCTCACAAAAGTGAGTACACCCCTCACATTTTTGTAAATATTTTATGATATCTTTTCATGTAACAACACTGAAGAAATGACACTTTGCTACAATGTAAAGTAGTGAGTGTACAGCTTGTATAACAGTGTACATTTGCTGTCCCTTCAAAATAACTCAACACACAGCCATTAATGTCTCAACCGATGACAACAAAAGTGAGTACACCCCTAAGTGAAAATGTGCAAATTGGGCCCAAAGTGTCAATATTTTGTGTGGCCGCCATTATTTTCCAGCACTGCCTTAACCCTTTTGGGCATGGAGTTCACCAGAGTGTTACAGGTTGCCACTGGAGTCCTCTTCCACTCCACCATGAAGACATCATGGAGCTGGTGGATGTAAGGGACCTTGCTCTCCACCTCCCGTTTGAGAATGCCCCACAGATGCTTAATAGGGTTTAGGTCTGGAGACATGCTTGGCCAGTCCATCACCTTTACCCTCAGCTTCTGTAGCAAGTCAGTGATCATCTTGGAGGTGTGTTTGGGGTCGTTATGTTGAAATACTGCCCTGTGGCATAGTCTCTGAAGGGAGAGGATTATGCTCTGCTTCAGTATGTCACAGTACATGTTGGCATTCATGGTACCCTCAATGAACTGTGGTTCCCCAGCGCCGGCAGCATTCATGCAGCCCCAGACCATGACACTCCCACTACCATGCTTGACTGTAGGCAAGACCCGCTTGTCTTTTTACTCCTCACTTGGTTGCCGCCACACACGCTTGACACCATCTGAACCAAATACATTTATATTGGTCTCATCAGACCACAGGACATGGTTCCAGTAATCCGTGTCCTTAGTCTGCTTGTTTTCAGTAAACTGTTTTTGGGCTTTCTTGTGCACTGTCTTTATAAGAGGCTTCCTTCTGGGACAACAGCCATGTAGACCAATTTGATGCAGTGTGCAGTGTATGGTCTGAACACTGAAAGACTGACCCTCCCACACCTTCAACCTCTGCAGCAATGCTGGCAGCACTCATACGCCTATTTCCCAAAGACAACCTCTGGATATGACGCTGAGCACTGCACTCAACTGCTTTGGGCGACCATGGCGAGGCCTGTTCTGAGTGGAACCTGTCCTGTTAAACTGCTATATGGTCTTGGCCATCGTACTGCATTTCAGTTTCAGGGTCTTTGCAATCTTCTTATAGCCTAGGCCAGAGATATGCAATTAGCGGACCTCCAGCTGTTGCAGAACTACAAGTCCCATGAGGTGTAGCAAGACTCTGACAGCCACAAGCATGACACCCAGAGGCAGAGGCATGATGGGACTTGTAGTTTTGCAACATCTGGAGGTCCACTAATTGCTTATCCCTGGCCTAGGCCATCTTTATGTAAAGCAACAATTCTTTTTTTCAGATCCTCAGAGAGTGAGAGCGATAACACAAATTGAACACACCTGCTCCCCATTCACACCTGTATCCGTTTAACACTAATGAGTCACATGACACCGAGGAGGGAAAATGGCTAATTGGGCCCAATTTGGACATTTTCCTTTAGGTGTATACTCACTTTTGTTGCCAGCAGTTTAGACATTAATGGATGTGTGTTGAGTTATTTTGAGGGGACAGCAAATTTACACTGTTATACAAGCTGTACACTCACTACTTTACATTGTAGCAAAGTGTCATTTCTTCAGTGTTGTCACATGAAAAGATATAATAAAATATTTACAAAAATGTGAGGGGTGTACTCACTTTTGTGAGATACTGTATATATATATTTACAGTATACATTTAGTATACATACAATATATACTGTATATAATTAAATTCTGTTTATATATTATATTATAAAAATATATCATTGCCAGTGTATTAAAATGGTCTTGTGGATTGGTTATTTGTATTCGGCTTGGTGAAGCCTTCCTCTTGGCAGATGTATAGGCGATACATCTGGCTTAGAATGTTCCCTCACAGCATAAGTTATCATTGAAAGATCTGCAGCCTTCCTCTTATTAACTTTCTCTTTAGATCTGTATTCCCCGGAAAGTTCTGTATTCCAACCGCGTTCCTGAGCCGCTGCCACTCACTGCTAATAATGAACAAAATGTCAGTCTTTCCTTCCAGGCTTTCCTTCACCTCGTCATTGTCATTGCGGGAGGTAGAAGACTGAAAGGGAGAAAAAAAAACATGGAGTTTTCCGTAGCGTGTATCGGCGGCGTAGAAGTTCATAAATATTCCATGGCTTTGCCTCAACTTTAAATGCGCAAAAATTCAGAACTTTCTTCTGTTGACAATTCCGTTGTCCTCGGAGGAGAAATGGTGGGATTTTCTTTCATTTTAGAAGGATTATGTTCTAGCTACCTCCTTGGTGGAATAGATATGTTCAGTGATGGTATCCGATCATTCTATTTCCCCGCCGCCCACCAGTCGTCCAAGTTCCTACATGTTTGTTTCCACTAAAGCAGACCTATCAATAAAATCTACACTTCATGGGAATCCGTAGGGTGTATGTCAGAATTTCCAAATCATGTTATTGTTTGGAGTTAAAAAAAAAAAAAGTTTTCAGGTACCATGACTTAAAAAAATGCTGTTTCTGAGCTCACTCATGAGCAAGACCAAGCAAAGATGACTATTATTTCATTTCATTAGAGACTGCAGTGAAGCTATCGATTTTTTGTTTGATTGTTTGCTACATATTTTTACACCTTTATTTTTGTTTACTTATTAAGGCCCCTTTCACACTTGTGCGACTTTTCCTGCGACTTTGGCCATCAGAGTCGCATAACCCTATGATTCCCAATGACAACCATTCATACCTGTGCAACTTCGAGTCGCACCGACTTCAAAGTAGTGCCTGTACTACTTTGGTCCGACTTCGATGCGAGTTGAGGTCCATAGACCTCAAGTTTACACAGGCATTCCCTAAAATTGCATCAAAATCGTGACTGCAAAATAATAACAGTAAAATAACGCGACTTTCAAGCCGCAGTGTGAAAGGGGCTTTAGTCTGTATTTATTAACTGATTAATCAAAATACTCGGTCATTTGTGTCTCACACACTGCCCTTACCAGAAATTACAGCTCACAGTGGGAGGGGCTCAGTCACCCAGTGCTGGGACAAGATCCTCCGGTGCCTAGGGCAAAGATGGCAAATTGTGCCCCCTCTTCATTATGTGCAAGCTTATGAGGGGAAGGGAGAGAGAGAGCACAGCTTGCACCTCCTTCTGACTCTCTCCTTTTCTCCTTGCTGCTTCCAGCGCTGGGCTGACAGATGTAGTGATGTTACTGTCACTACTCCTGTCAGCCTTATTGTAGAAGGAACTTGTGGTGCCTCCATCCCTACAATACACGCTGCGCCCAAGGCAACCACCCCTTCTTCCCACCCTTTGTCCCAGCCCTGCAGCCACAGAAGCAGTGCTGTTCATCCACAAAGCTGTTGGCAGTACTAGCTGTGGCAAGGTGCTGACTGACAAGCTACAGGCTTATGAATCAGCAGTGACAATGCTCCCCGCAATGCTCCCCTTGTAACATCTTCTCATCCCACTGCAGTACAAGGAGCCACAGCCTATACAAGAGTGGCAACTCTACTCTGAATTCAGGAGCAGTGCAGCATTGTTGTCATCTCATCCCAGGAAACGTTAAGATGTGGACTTCACTAGCAGGATCAAAATGTGTTTATAAAACCGTGCAGTGGGATCAAGGAATAACTGTATGCGCAGATGCACTTGGAATTAGGTGCTTTACCCTTTGACTCCAATACATTTTGTGAAAATGGTGAATCTCCCCAAAATGACCCAACTTTGTTGAAAATTTGTTGGAGCAAAAAGTTTCAATTTCTCCCATTCATACTTAAAGTGGAATTTAATGCTAAATTGAACTAATTTTAAAAATTCCTGTGTAAGAAAGATGTATATACCTACCTTATTTCAGGCTGCTGTGGTTCGGTCATGTGATCTTCCCTGTGTCAGCCAGCAGCAGCTGCAGGGAAGAGGCGAGAGCACTTAGCAATGGCTGGAATGCCTGGGAGTGGTGACATCATTCAAAGGCTTCCATGGCTCATCCATTGTAAGCACTCCCGACTCTCTCCTGCAGCCTTCCCTTGCTGACACAAGGGAGCCAGATCACGTGACCAGAGCAGAGTGAAAAGTGATAAGTATACACAGTACATCTTTCTTACACAGGTTTGTCAGCATAGGAGTTAGAATGGGGAGGAAGCACTTTTAAGATTATTAGGTTTAGCCTGCAATTCCACTTTAACTTGGTAAACAAGAGAGGAGTTACTCCTGCCATAATAAAATCAATACAACAAATAAAATGTGCATGGATCCACTATATATGCCCTTTAAAGCGCAACTCCTGGCTTACCTCTTGCAACCCCCAGTGCCCACCTCCCTTCAAAGGATTGGCCAGCAATATCTTAGGTAGCACACCCCCTAGTGTAGAGTGCTAGGTAGTGTAAATCATTTTTTGTAGTGTAGATAAACTTAGGCTTGGCTGCCTGCCAAGCCTGCGTGTTTTGAATCTGGGCAGAGTAAGTGACTCAGGGAGGCTGGGTGACTCATCACGCAGCACTTCTGATACCTCCCCCTATTGTCTGAAACTTTGGAGAACTTCCAGAAGAATGGGAGGGAGGCTAGGAGGAACTGCCTGGAGTATTGATGAGGGCCCCAACCAATCCTCTGCCAAATGGGTTGGCAGGGGGAGGGACCTCTTACTCTGGGTCAGGCCAGCAGGGGCAGTGGAGTTTGGGTGGAAGTTTTGAGATGGAGTGCTGAGGAGGTTGTCGAAGGCTGTAGGAGATCAGCCTAAGGTGCAGGAGGGATCCTTTCACAACACATGGAAGAGTCCTGTCCAGTGGCACAGGAGCAGGTGTGAGGACAGCAGGAGCCAGCAAGCATGTCCAGAAGATCTCCAGGGAGAAGACAGCCGGGTGGCTGGTGAGTGATATAGTAAGGGAGGACTGAGAGACAGCCAGAGAATCTGGGATGGCTGTAGAGTCAGTCTGAGAAGACTATGTAAGATTAGCCAGGAGGGCTAGTGAAAGGGGCAGCTGCAGCCAGGTGGGCTGGCATAGCCTGAAGAGGCGGTGCTGGGATAAGTAGCCACAGTAAGGTAGCTGGAAACTGGGACTTTTCTGCTTACCAAAGGGGTCTGGGGGTTAAAAAATGGGGACATTGGAGTATGTATGTCATTTGCCTATTTATGACTGTGTTGCTGTAACTTAGTGCCGTTGTCCCTAGCAACCAGCAGGAGCAGCTGCTGGAACTGTTGCTGCCTTACTTACCCTGTTGCCCCAACTGAGGCTGGGATAGACACTTGTGTTAAACCTGCTATTCAGTGAACTGTACCATGTGCTGTCACCCGTAGCAACTACAGCGAGCGGCCGCACCCTTGGATTACAAAATGTATGCTATCACCCATGGCAACCACAGCAGGCGATCATGCCCATGGATTACAAATATGTCCAGCAATCTGCTTAAAGCTGGAAAAAGTGACTCTGTGCTTCAACATCCTGCTAAGAACAGTAAAGTGTGCACAAAAATGTCTGCTGTGAAAAGGCGCATACGCAGCGGCACTTGACATGGACGCTTAGTTCCAGTGCTCCGTCCCGCTCCAGCAGTTGGACGCCCTCAGCACCGGGAGCACCACAGTTAACAAGCTAGCGAGCGGACGCAGAAGCAGGGAATTCTCCAGTGCTCCCCCTCAATGTCAGCAGGGAGTGTCAGGAGAGACCTCCGGAGCCAATTCGGGAAGGACAAGCAGCGGGCCTCGGATCCCAAGATTGCAGCCACAACACAAACAGCTACCCCGACCCGCCTCTCCTCCCTCCAGATGCTGGTAGCGACATCTTCCCAGGCTGCATTCACAGATGTGAGTCACCTGCTCCCTGACCCTTTATCCCCCACTTTCACGGAATCCCTGCTGGATAAAAAGCTGGAAGAGTTAGGCCTCTCAACCATGGAAGCAGGCCCGCCTCAAACCCAGCAGTTACTCCAGCACGGGGACTTGGGCCTACATAGCACAGAAGCGCTGGCAGACATGTTCACCACATTTGCAGATTTGCTAGACCGTGGACTGCACGACACGCCACTAAAATAACGCCAGAAATAAAGGCCGAACTACACTCCCTGGCAACTCGCATAGAAGCGACAGAAAACAAATTAGACTCCACAATTTCAAGAACCAACCAGAATACAGACCATATTCAAGATCTGCAGAACCAGCTGGAAACAGCGATAGCTAAAATTGACGATTTGGAAAATCGCAACAGGAGATACAATTTTAGGGAATGGGGGATCCCCGAATCCTTCAAGGACGCTCCGGAGGTAATACGCTCCTTCATAAAGGAACTTATCCCTAATATCCCTCAACATAAACTAGAACTAGACAGAGCCCATAGAGCCCTCAGACCCCCTAGACAAGATGGCCTCCCTAGAGACATTGTGGTAAAGCCACATTATTACAGTGTCAAAGAAGAGGTAATGCGAATGTCCCTCACTGTTCCCAAGTTGTCATACCAAGGCCACGACATTCAAGTCTTTGCGGACCTATCTCCGACGACCATGCAGAAATGCAGAGCTCTCAAACCACTCCTGACAATTCTCACGGGAAAAGAAATAAAGTACTGGTGGCTCTTTCCATTCCAACTTAAATTTATCCTTAAAAGCAAGGCAGACACCTTTGCAACATTCGCAGAGGGAGAATGTACTCTCTTACAATTGGGCCTCATACGGCTGGAACCCCACAAGCTACTAACACCCAAAATTCAACGTCAACGAAATGCCAATTGCCTTCAAGCCCACTGAACCCAGTGTGGGAAAAATCCAAGCCTAAGAAGCCAAAGGAGATCAACCCCACATGAAGATTAAGGAGGGCACCGAATGACTCTCCGCCTTAACCACACCAAAATGGGCCCATTCCCCCATGCATTTTGTTCCTTTCCTGGCCTAGGCCCCTGGGACCCATTTGCCAGACTGGTGCGGAAACCCACCACCATTAACCTCAAGGGCGCAGACACCCTGTCTCCCTCCCCACCGGGGGGTCCTCTGAGCTCCCCCGTCTTACCTCTCTTCTCTTTTCTCCCTATACTCTACTAACGACATCTTTTTTCAGAGTCCGGCTCATGGAGTTCCCAGGGCTGCGACAGAAAATCAATAGGGCACATGGCAGTGAACGTCTTCTGGCCACCAAGCTCCAGGCTATGAGGGGTAAGTGCCACTGTGACTGTTGTGCATTTCATCCTCCTGATCCATGGCTGACCCACACCCCACTTCACCCCAATTGAGGGTAGTCTCGCATAATGTACAGGGTCTCCCTGATTAAAAGGAGAAAGATCCTTCAGCACCTCCACTCCCTTAAAACTGATGTGGCCTTGCTACAGGAGACTCACTACCCCCAGGGTTTCCATCGTTCGTTTATCCACCCTAAATTCCCAACCTTTTTTATGGGCAATGTCGACAACAAAACAAAGGGGGTAGCTATTCTATTTGCTAAGCACTGCAACTTCTCCTTAATGTTAGAACACAGAGACCCTGAGGGGAGGTATATTCTGGTTAAGGGCACGATAAATAATCAAATCTATTCGCTTGTATCATAGTACGCACCAAATAGGGGGCAGGCGCCCCTTTTTCAAACACTCCTGGAATTGCTGTCCCCCCCTACTACAGGGTGCAGTGATCCTAGGAGGTGACTCGAACATTTCATTCGACCAGGGACTAGACAAGTCACACCCTCCTGGGCAAGGCCTCACCCGACCAACCAGACAGAGCCTAGGTATCGCCAAAACCATCTTCTTCCATGGGCTGGTAGACATCTGGAGAGAAATCAACCCAACTATGCAAGCTTATACCTGCTACTCAAGCCCTCACAACTCATATGTGAGGATTGACCACATGTTTATTCCAGTGTCCATGATTCCCCTCGCTACCAAATCTTATATCCGAGATTCCTCCTGGTCTGACCATTCAATGGTCTTTCTCACCCTGAACCAACACCAGGGGCACAGAAGTTACGGTCACTGGAGACTCAACGAGTCCATTCTCAGTAATTCGGTTCATGCGCAAACTATCGAAAGATCGATTAAAGAATATTTCCAAACCAATGACACCCCTGAAATTTCCCCAATTACCCTTTGGGCGGCCCACAAAGCCACGCTGATCAAATTAGCTTCACAAATTAATAAGGCTCCACGGTTGGAAATAGAAAAAACTTGAAAAAGAATTCTATGCCCTTTCGAAAAAACATAAAACTAACCCGAGCCCCACTTCTCTAAACGACCTAGACAAAGCATGAGCAGCCCTTAATCTAGAGCAGAAAAATGGCTGCGCTGGAACAAAGCAAGACACTACTACCAAGGCGACAAAATGGGAACTAGGCTAGCCCATAGATTATCCCCCCAATCTAGGTCTTATACGACCCCCAAAATAAGAATAAAGGGTGGCACGCTGTCTCAGAACCCACAGCGTATTATGGGGGAATTTCACAATTTTTTCCAGAAACTGTACAATGATAGAACACTCCTACAGCAGCATGAAATGGACCACTTTTTAGATAAAATCAATATCCCTAGGTTGGAAACCCACCATCACCAGGAAATGGAATCCCCGATCTCGTCAGAAGAAATAATCGCGGAAATCAAAAACTTAAAACCCCACTCTGCCTCAGGCCCAGACGGCTTCTCGATCCCATACTACAAAGCGTTCTCACGCACCCTTGCCCCTTACTTGGCTAGGTTCTTCAATGCCCTAAGCCAGGGTTCGACTCTAGAGAAATCACTCAACGCCGCCTACATCTCCGTAATCCTTAAATCCGGAAAGGACTCCAGTGCAGTAAGTAATTATAGGCCCATATAATTGATAAATAATGACCTGAAGATCCTGACAAAAGTTCTAGCGGACCACCTGTCCTCCTTTATTGGTCTTTATATCCATGGAGACCAAGTAGGCTTTATACCAGGGAGACAGGGGCGAGACAAAATCCGCAGGGCTATAGATATCATTTTGCTACTGAACTCGAACTGGGAGGGTGGGACCCATCAAGAAGGACTTCTGCTCTCACTAGACCTTCAAAAAGTGTTTGATTCGGTCCAATGGCAATATATATTTGCCATTCTCCGCAGATGGGGCTTCAGAGAATACTTTATCAATATCCTTTGTGCCCTCTATTCATCCCCAGTAGCCCAAGTCCGCCTACATGGTCACTACTCTGAACCTTTCTGCATTAAGAGAGGTACCAATCAGTGTTGTCCCCATTAGAGACCACCCAGACATACATGGCATTCGCTGCGGACCACGCTTACATAAATGCGCCCTGTGTGCAGACGATATATTGCTCTTTCTATTCTCCCCCCTGGTTTCTCTACCGAATGTCTGCCAGCTATGGGATGATTTTGGAAAATTTCAGGTCTCAAGGTAAACTACGAAAAATCTCAGGCGTTAAATATAAATATCCCCGCTGCTGTCCTCTCCAGAATCTCGGACAAGTTCCGCTTTGTTTGGAATAAAACACACATACCATACCTGGGAGTCACCCTGATGCCCAAATATGAACTCCGGTATGGGACCAATTTCCCCCCTCTCTACAAAAAACTTAAGGTGGACCTGGAAAAAGGGTTTACCCAAAACCTGTCTTGGCTGGGTAAAGTCAACGCAGTAAAAATGACACTTCTACCTCGCATACTGTACCTCTTCAGATCTCTACCTATCCTCACAGTTAAAACCCATTTAGCTTGCTTCCAAACAAAAATTATAAAGTTTGTCTGGGGGAAGAAGGGCCACTGCCTACCCAAATCAACCTAGAGAGAGGGGGGGGGCTGGGCCTACCTAATTTAGAATGGTATCTCCGTGCAGCACAACTCTCCCATCTTTCAGTAGTCTATTTCAAAGGGGACTGTGTCAATATCGAAAGGCAAGCAGTCCCCCGACATACAGTAGACTACCTTCTATGGTGCAACCCTAAAGCGAGACCCCCAATACTCTCACCCACACTTTCATACTCCTTCGCTACTTGAGACACATCTTTCACAATCCGAACTTCCCCCAGGCATGGACATCAAAGCCTTTAGGTGGTGGCTCAACAAAGGGCTCTACAGAATTGGACACTTCCTCAAACCCCTGGGCCCACTAACTAAAGCCTATTGTATTAGCAAGCTTGACATGGCCCCATCAGAATCTTCACTCAAATTTGCAATTTTCTACACAAAAGTTGGTCTTCCCTTTGTGAGAACACTAGTATAACGAACTATGAACAATGGTGTGGCCAAGCCATGGAGAAGAGAGGGGGAATCTCCATAGTCTACAAGGCTCTTTCTGAACCCCAAGCAAAGTCCAGCTATATGCTGGCATGGGAAACTGATCTAAATCAACAATGGGAGCCTGAGACTTGGCATAGGAACTTTTTTAGATCCTACATAGGTATCCTAAACATTGCTTTGATTGAAGCGAATATAAAGGTAATGTCTAGATGGTACCTAACACCCACTAAACTAGCTAAAATGTACCAGGGCAGCTCCCCTCTATGCTTTAGGGGCTGTAACCTCAGGGAAGGCATGTTGCATATATGGTGGGAAAGTCCCAAAATCAGGAGCTATTGGAACAAAATCTTTGCCTAAATCTGCTACATCACCCAAATACCGGTAATAAAATCACCACAGATCGCCCTCCTTAATTTCCCAGTGGAATCCGCCCCCAAGAGCTTGCAAAGCCTAATATTCCTTATTCTTCTAGGAGCCAAAATCACAATATCAAAATCTTGGAAGAAACCTTCTGTGTCGGTCTCTATGTCAAGAGAAAAATTTCATGGATAATGGCTCAGGAGTAGAGTTGAGCGAACACCTGGAAGTTCGGGTTCTGCTGGTCCGTCCGAACTTCGGGACAAAGTCCGGGTCCGGGTCCGGACGGAACCCGAACGATCGCACGAACAGGGCTTCAAGCCTGCCTGGTCGTCTTGGGCTTGAAGGTCCACAAGCGAGTTGAGATGAGGACTCGGTAATAGGTACTTTAAAAAGAGAACTGTATCTCTGGCTGTGTCTTCCAAAGAAGGTTCTAAAACTATAACACTAAAACCGAGGATCTTCTTATTCCTTATAATCCGAAACGTTCGAGAACCCCCGCCTAAGGTGACCCTTTAATTCCTCCCGCTAGACACCACTAAAATAATGGCCATAAACCCACTACATCGTCTAAATCCGTTTCTAAAACAAGGTTATCGAGGACTAAAACCCTGAAAGGGTGGTATATACGTTGTACGGA
>BLSH010379081.1:498345-511341 GCA_018402905.1 Glandirana rugosa | reverse complement strand
AGTATTTGTAACTGAGGGAGAATAGGCCCAATCCGCGGCCTATATTATAGCTACCATAGACCGATCTTCACCCCCGCTATATAGGTTAGTTCACAGGCCTACCGTGATGTGGGAGACTAATTCAGTCGGAGGCTATACCAGCCAATATAGGTACTGCTCGCTCGTCTTCTTAGCCCTGGGGCCCCCGGGATTAACCGCCAGACTTCCACGTGAATGCTAGGCCGAAGCCGCGGCCTCGATTTCCGGGTCGGGCCGCTCGTGTGCTTTGCGGTCAAAAGTTTTCCCCTCCGTCGTGTCCCCGGGCTCCCTGGGTATGTATAGGGATGTTGCCCACCTCGGTCGGGCAAACCGAGCTCCGCTGGAGGCTTTCTCCGGTCCTGTTGGCCGAGGGGACTCGGAGCACTATGAGGATGCGTCCTCCATCATGCCCCGCGCATGCGCACTGTGATAAAACCTTCTAGATGGATATCTTAATCAACGTTGAATATGCAGAGCTAAATAGCTGTATTATAGTGTTTTCAGTTTCAGGAACTCCTAAGCTGTAAATATTCTTTCTCGTTTAGGAAACTCATTTCAAAGGTTTTTTCACAGTCTATATTGGAACTCTAACAACCAAACCAAATCCCTGATGAAGGGGGATTCTTTGGCCCCTGAAATGTGTTGGCTACTGTTTCCCCCCTGGCTGTAACTTCACTTCACTTAACTTAGAATTTTGAACTGACAGTTTGATACTTAGTTTCTTTGGTCTGTGTATTACTTATTAGATATAGCTTACTTCTTGGGTCATGTGACCACTCATATGAAAAGCATCTGATTCACCCCTGCGGGGCAGATTAGATGCTTGAACAACATAGTGTGCTCTGCATTGCCTGGGGGGCGTGAAAAAGCAGGAGTGACATAACTAGGACACGTGACTGTAGAAACATGGATTAAAAAGGTGTTTGTCAGATAATGTTTTTTTTTAATTTCATCTTTAAATTATTCACTCTTGTTATTGCCTATATCCATAGAAGGTGGGATTAATAGTTTGGTTCACAACCACTTTAAATCTCGCATTGCAGATATACAGCTACACAAAAGTGAAAAAGTATTTGCCCCTTCCTGATTTTTTTTTTTTTTTTTGCATATTTGTCACACCTAAATGATTCAGATCATCAAACATATGTTAATATTACTGTAGCACCCTCTAGTGTGCTATAAGTATAGTGTTATGTTTTTTTGAGAGTAGGTAAAATTGCAGGCTTGGCTGGCAGCCAAGCATGGGTGTGTTTTGATCTGGGTTGGGAGTGACTCACAGTAGAGCTGGGTGACTCACAGGCAGCATCACCAAGACCTCCCACTGTTTTCCAGACTGTTCTGGAATCTTCTGGAAAGGAAGGAGGAGAAGAGAGGTGGAGCTGTCTGGGGTGTTCTGAGGAGCCCTGACCAGTCCCCAATCTGGATTGGCAGGGGGCAGGCCTCCCTAAATACCCAGAGTCAGCCCAGCTGGGGAGGAGTTGTTCAGGTGGAAGCTGGAGATAAAGTGCTAGGTTGTCGTGGCCTTGGAGGGAGCTCCCCGGTCTGGAGGGGATGACCTTGGGCCTGGGCTCAGGTGCAGACTGGACCTTCTAAGAACACGTGTAGGTGTACTGGACAAGAGGAACGAGAGCAAGGAGAGGACAACAGGAGAGAGCATTGCCAGGCAAATCTCCAGGGAGGAACAACAGGTCGCAGTCAGGAGGGCTGATGAGTGACTCACAGTCAGGAGAGGACTGGGGAGGCACATCTGAGAGGACTGGGAGAGTGCAGTCTGGGATGGGTGCAGAACAAGCGGAGTGGGCTGTGGTGGCAAGGGTAGTGGAGAGAGGCAGCTGCAGCCAGGAGGGCTGGCAGGGCCTGAAGAGGGGGCACTGGGAGCAGTAGCCATGTGGACAGCTATCACTGGGACTTTAGTTAATTTTTGCTATATCAGAGGGGCCTCTGCCTGTAATGGAAATTCATTTTAGGTCTGGGTAAGCTAGTGACAGACCTGCAAATCAGCGCTAGCTGGTCCGGGAAGTGCAAGCAAGTGATGTGCTTGAGGTGTTAAAGAGAAAGATAGTTTGCAAGCAAGTGATGTGCTGGAGAGAAGAGAGGAGGTGTATATACTGGAATTGTATATAGTCTCAAGTCACTGAATTGCTAACTAAACGACTGGGTATCTCATGATATCCCATCCCCATCCTAGTTTATTCCCCTCAATAAAAATACAAACAAAGTTCAAGGACTGGTTTTCTGCCTGAGGGTGAATGAGAATTGTGTGCCTGGCTGGGCAGGGTGACAGATGCACCATAACACTCAGCAGCCCCTACGGGGGTACCACTACACAAAGATAACCCCAGTAAATACAAAATGCAGTTTTTAAATGATGATTTAATTTATTAAGGGGGAAAAATCTGACCAAACCTCCATGACCCTAAGTGAAAAAGTAATTGCCCCTTCCCCTTTCTAAATAATGAATGGGCTGTGATTAACCACATATTTTGGAAAGCTGAGTTGAATTTTACTTGCCACACCCAGGCCTAATTACTGCCAGGCAACAAACAGCCAAGGAAATAATCCAAGGAAAAACCAAGCTCACTTACTGACCTGCTTGAAACCATCCAAATTAACCTGTATGCGTTAAAAGGCAGGGGATTGGTTACACACATTAGCTAATGTACGTGTAAGCTGGAGGACCCAGTGAAGGCTCCCTGCGTCCTCCAGACCTATCTCTAACTGATGAGAGACTCCACAGTGGAAGCACATGCATCTTGATGAAGAGATAGATGAAGGCAGATGGTCTAATTACTGCCAGACCTGTTGAATCAAGAAATCACTTACATCATTTAGCTGTCTGACAAAGTGACGCACGCTAAAATATCTGAAAAAGCAACACATCATGCCGCAATCTAAATACTTTCAAGAACAAATGAGAAACAAAGTAAATGACATGTATCAGTTTGGAAAGGGTTACCAAGCCATTCTAAGGCTTTGGGACTCCAGCAAACCACGTGAGGGCCATTATCCACAAACGGAGAAAACTTGGAGCAGTGATGAGCCTTCCCAGGAGTGGGTGGCTTACCAAAATGACTCCAAATGACTCCAAATGACTCCAAGAGCACAACAAGAACTCATCCAGGAGGTCATAAAAGAACCCAGAACAACATCTAAAGAACCACAGGCCTCACTTGCCTCAGTTAAGGTCAGTGTTCACGATTCAACAATAAGAAATAGACAGGGCAAAAATGACATCCATGGGAAGGTTTCAAAGCAAAAGCCACTGCTGATCAAAAAGAACACGAAGGCTTGTCTAACATTTGCCAAAAAAATCTTGATTATCCGCAAGACTTTTGGCCAAATATTCTGTGGACTAATGAGACAAAAGTTGAACATTTTGGAAGGTGTGCGTTCCGTTTCATCTGGCATAAAACGAACACAGCATTTCGTAAAAAGAATATATTATACCAACAATCAAAAATGGTGGTGGTAGTGTGATGGTCTGGGGCTGAACCATGAATTCTGCGCTCTACCAGAAAATCCTGAAGGAGGATGTCCAGCCATCAGTTTGTGACCTCAAGCTCAAATGCACTTGGGTTATGCAGCAGGACAATGATCCAAAACACTCCAGCAAGTCCACCTCTGAATGACTCAAAAAAAAATAAGATTTTTGAGTGGCCTAGTCAAAATCTGAACTTAAATCCGATTGAGGTGCTTAAACAGGTCCTTCATGTTTGAAAACCCTCCAGTGTGGCTGAATACAAACAATCCTGTAATGAAGAGTGGGCCGAAATGCCTCCACAGCGTTGTGAACGACTCATTGCCAGTTACCGCAAACGCTTGATTGCAGTTGTTGCCGCCAAGGGTGACACAATCAGTTATTAGGTTTAGAGGGAAATTGCTTTTTTCACATAGGGCCAGGCAGGTTTGGACAGCTTTTTTTCCCTTAATAAATGAAATCATCATTTACAAACTGCATTTTGTATTTACTCTGGTTATCTTTGTGTAATGTTAAAATTTGTTTGATAATCTGAAACATTTAAGTGTGACAAATATGCAAAAAAATAAAAAAGGAGCAAATACTTTTTTACAGCACTATATGAGGTTGTAGGCAGAGGAGTGCCTAGGCACACTACATATATACAGTATCTCACAGAAGTGAGTACACCCCTCACATTTTTGTAAATATTTTATTATATCTTTTCATGTGACAACACTGAAGAAAAGACACTTTGCTACAATGTAAAGTAGTGAGTGTACAGCTTGTATAACAGTGTAAATTTGCTGTCCCCTTAAAATCACTCAGCCATTAATGTTTAAACCGCTGGCAACAAAAGTGAGTACACCCCTAAGTGATAATGTCCAAATTGGGCCCAAAGTGTCAATATTTTCTGTGGCCACCATTATTTTCCAGCACTGCCTTAACACTCATGGGCATGGAGTTCACCAGAGCTTCACAGGTTGCCACTGAAGTCCTCTTCCACTCCTCCATGACGACATCACGAAGCTGGTGGATGATAGAGACCTTGCGCTCCTCCACCTTTCATTTGAGGATGTCCCACAGATGCTCAATAGGGTTTAGGTCTGGAGACATGCGTGGCCAATCCATCACCTTTACCCTCAGCTTCTTTAGCAAGGCAGTGGTCATCTTGGAAGTGAGTTTGGGGAAGTTATCATGCTGGAATACTGCCCTGCAGCCCAGTCTCCGAAAAGGAGGGGATCATGAAAAGTTAGCATAAAATATTTACAAAAATGTGAGGGGTGTACTCACTTTTGTGAGATATTGTACATCAGGAAGTGCATTGCTATTTTTTAGAATGAATTTCAGACAAAAAAGTAATACTTTTTCAGGGTACTGTTTAGGCCAGCCTTTCTCAACCTTTTCAATACAGAGGAACCCTTGAAATAACTTTCCCATCTCAGGGAACCCCTGGTAAAAACTATGATATCTACAACTCCTGATACATTGGAGTGGTGGTCAGTGGGTAAAATGCTCCTTACACTTGTGGCCATTAGGAACAATTACCCCCTTACAAATAGCTAAAAATATCAATGTCAGTGGGAATTTATCTAAGAGGTAGAAATTGTTAATTGCTCAGGGAACCCCTACACACCTCTGGAAGAACCCTGGCTGAGAAATTCTGACTTAGGCACAGTCAACATTTCTAGGCATTCCTTACAACGACAAATCTTGACTTTTTGAGTTCTTTTCTGTTTTAATGCGTCAGACCAGAACACAGAGGCATGACTAGAGCTTGAATCTCTGGGATTTATCCTGCTCATGAATGATACAAAGTAAGGCAAGCATGGGCAGGGGTGCAGCATGCAGATCATCTTTCATTTATCCCACAGTTCATCCATGATGTTAGGTGTAACATTTGAAGGTAAACCATTTCCACTTAAAAATACAGAACTCTGGAATAAATTTTAACCCTGGAATACATTTAAACTCTAGAATAAATGAAGCACAGTGGTAATGGAACAGGTGGCTTTTTGCAGAGAGAAGGCCAACCATAAAGGTGTATAAGTGTGCCTCCGGCTGGGATGAGACATAAGAGTGGGATATTTCACAGTGTGATGAGAGAGACATTGAATAGCAATTTCTCGTGCCGAAGACTCGGCTAGTTTTATGGAGCTTTACATAGCTTTGAGGGGAGGTCAGTGCTTTACTGTGCCGGATGTATAAACACTGCAGAAAAATCAGGGGGATAAAACAACGGTATTAAGCCAAAGTTTCCCCCGGAGGGCAGCAGGTTTCACTTCATATCACATCAGCAGGCAGTGAATTGGTAATTGGTCACTGCTACAAAGAGCTCAGCTTGACTTTATTAGCTGTGCAGGGTTATTTTTTACTCTTTGTGTTATGTATCATCTCAGCATGCAGAAAATTCTCGTGGAGATTTCTATTCTGCACCGTGGCTACCACCGACATAAAAATGTTAATCAGCATCTGCTCAGTACAGACTTTTCCATTTATATTTTACGTTTTGTGATTTTTACAATCGGTTCTTGAGGGTTATATCTAAACAGCTTTTTAAGTTTTCTAATTTTGGGTGGAATTGGGCAACAGCCGATAAAAAAAAAAATAGTACTGGATAAATAATAGGGAAATATTTACACCAGAGTTTGTTTCCTTCCTTCCATCCTGCCTGTGAAATGATCAACTTTGGATTGTAGATTCAATCATTTTACACCTTGTGTTCACAAATAACTGGCACAGCAAAGAAAGGTCTTATTTGGTGTGTGTATGGTCTAGTGCAGGGGTAGGGAACCTGCGGCTCTCCAGCTGTTGTAGAACTACATTTCCCATGAGGCATTACAAGGCTGATGGATACAATTACTCCCAGAAGCATGATGGGAAATGTAGTTCTACAACATCTGGAGAGCCACAGGTTCCCTACCCCTGGTCTAATGTATGTACAGAAGTAGTGCACCGAAATAAACATTTTGGAGCCGAAACTGAAAATTTAGGATGCACTTGGCCGAAACCGAAATTGACAGTTTTTAAAATATATATATATATTTATAAATAATTGTATTATATTCGACTTTTAAATTAATATCATGAATTTAAATGAATATGAATTCATTGCCTGCCATTATCCCGGCACTGAATATGTCCCGGAATATGAATTTACTGCCGCCACCTTTTGAAGCGGTGTTAAAATCCTGCTAGCTGCATTTTTGGTGTATATTTGGCAAACCGCACCAAAACACACCTCCCTATAGAAACGTTTTGAAAACGCAGCAAAAACACATCAAAAAAGCACCCCTGTTGTATTTGTATGCATTTTTTGAGTGGCGTGACTTATGAAAAATACACCATAAGCAAGGTAAAATCATATCAAAATCACTGATGTTTTTGGCAGCCATTATCTGCACTTTTTTTTCCTTTTGGCACAACACTGAAGACTCTATTTCGGCCAAATTTTGGTGCATCATTTAAACAGACAGGAAGGGAGAGGAAATGTCCAATAGCAAAACAGACAGAGATGTAAATGCTTTTTGTTAGTTGCTTGGGGAATAATTATAATCTCTTCTAGCTTTTTATTGCTCTCTACAAGTTTTCCCTTACTTCCTGCTGGGTGAAATGTCATTATTAGAGTTGAGTGGACACCTGGATGTTCGGGTTTTCGTGGAAAAGTTCGGGTTTCGGGTTCGGTCCGAATTTGACCCCGGACCCCGAACCCCATTGAAATCAATGGGGACCCAAACTTTTGGGCACAAAAATGGCTTTAAAAAAGTCCTGGAAAGTGCTAGAGGGCTGCAAAAGGAAGAAAAGTGGGGGTAAGAGTAGGACAAGTGCCCTACAAAAAAATGGGGATAGGGAAATAACAATAATCTGTCCCTTACAGCACCAGCAGCATCCTCTCCCTACACTAGCCTGAGAGCATATGACATGCAGCACTACGTGACTCCAGCTCATACAGAGGCTGGGTCACATGATGCACTGGCCAATCACAGCCATGCCATTAGTAGGCATGGCTGTGATGGCCTTCTAAGGGCAAACCAGTGAAACGCTTGTTGATTGGCCGCCCTGCAGCTATTCAACAAGCGGGAAAAAAATACCAGAACCCAGAACCCGAACCCGAACTTTTTTTCAAAAGTTCGGGTTCGGCTCCCGAACACCACAAAGTTTGGTACGAACCCGAAAGTTCGGGTTCGCTCAACTCTAGTCATTATGAATGTAAGTAATAGAAGTATAGCTGGACATACACTTTCATTATTTTTGATTTTCCAACAGGATAGGTATGTCCTCTTTTATCAAGGCAGGCAAGAGTTTAATGATGACTAAGCCCACATTCACATTGGGCCGATTTGGCATACGATTTGACATGTAAAATCACATGCCAAACCGGCAGCTATTGATGGCAATGGCACCGTACCGAATCGGTACGATGCCGACTTAACAGCACCGCCTCGATTCCCAAAAGTAGTTCCTGTACTACTTTTGGCAACTTTTGGGGTGATTTGAATAGACATCTGTGCATGAACCCTCACAGATGTCTGTCAAAATGCTCCCGAAGTCGGAATGCATTGTCGGTTTGACATTGTGGGAGTTCAGCTGAACTTGCATGATTTTTAACTAGCATCTGTGAGAACCTGGGCTAAAGGGTAATTGTAAAAAGTGTGACTAAGGCTTTTAATTCAATTCAACAAAGAGTAATTGCTTTTATAAAAAGTGAATCAAAATCACATAGTGTGCAGTGGTTCCATTGAGGCTGCACAAACGGGGTAGTTCTAACTGGGATCTGGTTGTATTTCTGATTTTTAAACCTTCCTATACATTTTAATAATCTGTTTTTATTAATATATCCCATATGAGAATAGGTTATTCCATATCAACCATGGGTAAAAGAACAGGCTACGTTTTCGGTACTTCTGCCTTGTTGAGACTGTGAAAAGGGCAGAAGTGACGAAACGTTAGCCTGTTCTTTTACCCATGGTTGATATGGAATATATTAATTGCATCCAGTCTGCAGAGTGCCGGTTCATCCTTTAACCACTTACCAACCGGAAGGTTTTCCAGCTTTAGGACCAGAGCACTTTTTGCAATTTGGCACTGTGTCGCTTTAACTGGCAATTGCGCGGTCGTGCAACGTTGCACCCAAACAAAATTTGCGTCCTTTTTTTCCCACAAATAGAGCTTTCTTTTGGTGGTATTTGATCGCCTCTGCGTCATTTCTGATCGCCGCTATAAACAAAAGAAGAGCGACCAGTTTGCAAAAAAAACCCCAAATTTCTTACTTTTTACTAAAATTCAAATCCAAAAAAAATATATAAAAAAACATTTTTTTTCACCGGTTTTGGCCGATTTATATTCTTCCTCATATATGTGATAAAAAAAATCACAATTGGCGTTTATTGATTGGTTTGCGCAAAAGTGACAGAGTTTACTAGTAATGGCGGCGATCTGAGATTTTTAGCGGTACTGCGATATTGCAGCGGACATGTCGGCCGTTTTTGACACTTTTTTGGGACCAATAACATTTATTCAGTGATCAGAAATTTAAATGTCCACTGATTACTGTATAAATGTCATTGGCAGTGAAGGGGTTAACCTGGGGGGGGAGCTAGGGGTTAACTGTGTTCCCTGGGTGTGTTCTAACTGTGGGGGGGTTGGGCTACCATGGGCATGAGAGATCTAACTGATCCCAGTGACAGGGATCAGTAGATCTCCCATGCCTGCACTGTCAGAATGGGGAACACGGCAGGCGGTCGGGAAGTGGTTAAGATACACAGTTATTGAATGCAGAGGATTGGAAGGCTTCCAAGAGCCAGAGCACCTGAACTGCTGACCTGGGTAGGTAATTCCTCTCAATCTATGAGTAGCTGTGAAGTTAGAGCAGTGCTTTCCATGTGGATCTATTGCATATGAGAATAGGTACTATGGATATTTTTATTATCAATATGCATTTTAGAATTTTTAACGTATATGAATTTCAATGTAATTGATCAGCGTTGGAGTTTTGTGTTTCCACCAAGCTTGCATACCAATTTTGTTATTTGTTTCATAGCCCTGAAGAATAGAGAGATTTTTACATACCAGAAATGTGTTGGTAGTTTTGGATTGTCTTATCGTGAATGGACACCTTAAATTAAGACTTTGGACTCTTACTCCTTTGAACTGGCGTTCTCAATGGACTTAATAATAATTGTGGCTCATGCTTTGGACAGAAAGAGGCAGAGTGGATTTAAGATCTACATATGTTGAATGAGTAAATGAGTCAAGAAGTACATAGCTACAACTGGACAGAGTTAAAATTCAAGATGGTATGATGATATGTCATAAAAGGGATTTGAAACAAACAGAGAGGGACAGGGACAAAATAAGGAAGGACAGGGCCTCAGTGGGCCACAAGCCTAAAATCAAAGTCCCCAAGTGTAAAAGGACAGGACCCTGGTTCTAGACCATTCTCAAACAGGGTTTTGTGGGCTCATCCAGAGGTTGCTAGGGGTTCCTGGAGCTGTGGCTGTGAGTGACCTCCAATCTGAAGGTGCTTGCGTAATTCAAGGTCCAACGCCACTTGACAGATCTTCCTAACTCTCTGTAGGGTGGAATTATGACTACTACTGTAAGGAGTTATATTTTTTCCACTGACCATTAAATGTAGGCATCACCCCTCCCGATGATCCCCAATTGACTCATCATTCATCTTAGTAGGGGTTCCATGAGACCTGAAAATTATTTCAAGGGTTCATCTGGAGTAAGAAGGTTGAGAAAGGCTGCTCTAGACCAATAGCTACAAAAGTCAGGAGCACACTGGCACAATTTTACATTTGCCTCATTCGTTACACGCATAAGATAAAGGTTTAACGCCAGATCAACCCACCTTAAAATCTAGGCAGTCACCCCATTTTTTACCACTCTAAACATGTGCTGTCATTCACCAATGACCGGATCTGACCCTCTTCTCTCCATAGTTGTGGCTAGGTGTCCCAAATTCTTCTTGTTTGACATGTTCGTAGATGTAAAATACAGTAAATGTTTATTAAAGTGTTTTATTACAGTTTATTTATTGTTTATTAAAGTGGTTGCAAACCCTTACATATACCCAGTGAAGGGCCTATCCTCAGATGATACACCTGCAGTCTTCTCTTCTCTACAGCTGTTCAAAGTGCTGAATTTATAAGCTTGTCTGAGAGTTCAGAAAAAAGGGGGTGGAGACATGAAGTTACACTCTGCAGAGCTCAGTGAGGAGAGCCATGAGAGCTGATTGGAAAAAAGAGACACACCCCCACCCCCTTCCCACAGCTCACAGGAACAGAGCTAAGGCTGCCAATCAGCTGGAGATCCCTCCCCTGCCACCATTTTTCTCTTGGTGTCAGAAAAACTTGTCAGAAGTGATATCTGCTTCTAGCAGAGGAACAAAGCAGCAGACAAAAATTACACTTAGTGCTTTTAATTGAGACACGTACATACTATAGAAGGATATGCTTTGTTCATATTTCATGTCTGAGGTTTACAACCACTTTAATGGTATACAGAGATGTGACAGCTGTTTGGATACTGTGTAACACCATTTATATTCGGATTGGGCACAAGTTTGCAAACATGCCACAGTATCAATTTTTAAAGGGTTCAAATGGGAACTACACCTTCCCCACACCCCCAGTCCCTACCTCAAAGGGGATCTACACCCTCCCCACACCCCCAGTCCCTACCTCAAAGGGGATCTACACCCTCCCCACACCCCCAGTCCCTACCTCAAAGGGGAACTACACCCTCCCCACACACCCAGTCCCTACCTCAAAGGGGAACTACAACCTCCCACACCCCCAGTCCCTATCCCAAGGGGAATTACACCCTCCCCACACCCCCAGTCCCTATCCCAAGGGGAATTACACCCTCCTCACACCCCCAGTCCCTATCTCACTTACATACTTAAATGATTATCTTTCACTGCCCACACTAACTGATGTAGCAATCTGGGAATTAGAAGGCCCTTCTTTCTTCCAGGATGACTCTAATTGGTCCTCAGAGACACATTCCGGCACTGATCAATGCCTGTTCACCAGTCTGAGTAATATCATGCTACACAGTCTCTGGGCTATGCCCTGCTATTTACAGATGCATAGAATGCTACTGGGGGTGTGGGGAGGTTGTAGTGAGTTAGTTCACCTTTTCATTTTTTGGGAAACAGTGAACTAACCCCTTACACAATTTAGCCACAGCCTGTCCTTCCCACAATTTATGCTGCTTCCTTATCCCTCCCTAAACTGTTCTCTTAGGTTGACATTTCTGGGTCTGGCATATACTGCATCCTCAAAACCACATACTTTTCTGTAAGACCCCTTTCACACTGAGGCAGTTTTCATGCGTTTTAGCATGGAAAATAGCTCCTGTAAAGCACCCGAAAACTGCCTCCCATACCACCCAATGTGAAAGCCCAAGTGCTTTCGCACTGGGGCGGTGCGCTTGTGGGACGGGAAAAAAAGTCCTGCAATCAGCATCTTTGGGGAGGTGTGGCAGTGCTGTATACATCGCTCATGCATCGCCGCTGCCCATTGGAATGAATGAGCAGCGCTTCCGAATCGCTGCAACACGGGCACTTTTAACTTCTTTTTAACCCCTTTTTGGGGGTTAAAAGTGCCCCGCTAGTGGCGGAAAAGTGCCGCTTAAACAGTGGTAAAGCCCAGGTAAAACAAGCGGTGCTTTACCGCTGACGCAGCCTGCGTCCCAGTGCGAAAGCAGCCAAACTGATTGAATTTAAGAAAATGTTACCCAAAAAATAAAAACAAATTTGATCAAATTTGAAACTTGTGGTTGATGACATGCCCATCTTATCCTCTTAAAAAAGGCAACCTACTTTTTGGAAATTTACCGGATTTAAGAAAATGTTTTGTATACTTAATAAAAAAAAAAAACCCCAAAAAAAACCCACCAATTTGATCAAATTTGGAACTTGTGGTTGATGACATGTTCATCTAATCCAGTGGTTCTCAACCTTACAAGTGCCGTGACCCCTTGATAAAATTTCCCCCCTAGCAGTAAAATTATTTTCGTAGCGTGGTTTGTAAGTAATTTGCACCCCTAATCCGCGGACATTTATCGCTCCCTGAGTCCCTTACACAGTATTAAAACCCCTTATGGTACATTTTAGGATGTACCACTCTTTCTCTTTGTTATCCTTTCTTTCCGTTTTATCTCTCTCTATCCTAATTTCTTGGGTTTTTTTCCTTCTCTCTCTCTCTCTCTCTCTCTCTCTCTCTCTCTCTCTCTATATATATATATCCGTCTTTCTTGCTCTTTCTCTTATTCTTTCTCTCCCTTTTTCTTTGTTCCTCCCACTCCTTTTGCTCTCTTCAGAACCCTCTGGTATAGACCCCTCTATCTTTATAGACCCCCTCTATCAGTGCAGACCCCCCCTCTAGCAGTGCAGACCCCCCCCATCTATCAGTGCAGACCCCCCCCCAGACGTGACTATCTACCCCCCCCAGACGTGACGATCTCCCCCCCAGACGTGACTATCTCCCCCAGATATTTCTATCTCCCCA
>BLSH010379081.1:486811-497783 GCA_018402905.1 Glandirana rugosa | reverse complement strand
CCAGCACATGTCCTCTTAATTCTCCCCCCCATCACTCCATTGTCGTTGTCCCCCTTCCTGGTCACTGTCTCTTTCCTCTACATTACAGAGAAACAGTACAGAGACCTCAGAACAGCGCCACACCGTCCGTCAGACTCCCTCCTCCTCCTCCTCTCCACTCCCAGAAGTGAAGTCTTGCTGGCCGAGACGGACCCGACATAATACGGAGTCAGGTCTGTCTGGAGAGATGTGCAGCGTCGTGACCCCCTGGAAATCGGCAATAGATCCCCCAGGGGGTCGCGACCCATGGGTTGAGAACCGCTGATCTAATCCATTTAGCTGATTCCACACGCACATTACTTCCCTTGATGCTGTTGAAGCTTCTTGAAATGATATCTTGAGTATTTGTTTGTACCCTGACCATATTTCCAGTTTTAAAGGTCATGATTTTACAGTCTTCATAGGAAGAGCAAACTAATAGATACTTGTGACTTTTCCACTTGTCATATAATAATTAATCTTCAACGTTCCAGTCATTGGATATTATTAAACATTGATACAATTCTCATTTCTATCCCATGAATTTAAGAATGTAATAAGCAGTTTGGTGATACCTGCACTTTCCTTTTCCCAATTATCCACTTATATTTTCCTCTTTCCCTCCCTATCTACATTCCTTATATTAGTATGCAACCTTTTTGTTACAAGATGTTTTGTACAGCTGCTACAATTCAAGATCTGTCTAGTTACATAAATGTTTTGCACATATCACTGCTAATAATATCTGCATTCTTCATTTTCTTTAAAATCAATAAATATTTAAATTACAAAAAAGGGTCTAGCATACTGTGTATCACTGAGGTTGGCAATACACTGGTGTATTTCTGAAAGAACGTTTGATTATAAATTATCAGTACATTCCATGACTTAACAAATGTAGTTAAAAAGTTCTTTAAAATGTCATTTGCTTTTAACATTTGATTTGGAATGAAGGAACTTTCCTGAATAAAAATCACATATGCTGTTAGAAATTTGTTGATTTGAGAAAAACATTTCTATTCAGTTGCTTACAATTTTCTCATCACTTCGCTAAAGAGAAGTTGATGCTTGGAATAGACTTCAAGCAGAAGTGAGTCAGTCAACTGTAAGTGGATTCAAACACACTTGGGAAAAACATAGATAGATCTATACACAAAAAAGCTAAAAAAAAACAAACAAAAAAAAAACCACAATAAAAAAAAGTATAAATATATATACAGTATATTACCAAAAGTATTAGGACACCTGCCTTTACACGGACATGAAATTTAATGGCATCCCAGCCTTAGTCCGTAGGGTTCAATATAGAGTTGGCCCACCCTTTGCAGCTATAACAACTTCAACTCTTCTGGGAAGGCTGTCCACAAGATTTAGAAGTGTCTATGGGAAGGTTTGACCATTCTTCCAGAAGCACAATTGTGAGGTCAGGCAGTAATGTTGAAGAGAAGGTCTGGCTCACAGTCTCCGCTCTAATTCATCCCAAAGGTGTTCTATCAGGTTGAGGTGCAGATCAGTGAAGTTCCTCCACCGCAAACTCACTCATCCATGTCTTTATGGACCTTGCTTTGTGCACTGGTCCAAATCCGGGGACAATTGAAATGGTAGGGCAATCAGTAGGGCAATGGACGGTGTCACTAGAACAGTGGACAATGTTAGTAGGGCGGAGATTAGTGTCAGTAGTTTATTTTTATTATTTTTTTATTATTACTTACCAATTTATTTTTTCATTATTTACAATTCTTTTACAGTTTTTTTTTAATATTTTTTACAAATATTTTAAGAAGCCCCATTGTCAGGCTTTGGTGAAACATCAGGGGTCTAAACAGGCCCTTGAGGTCTTACTTTTGAGACAGAGAAAGGGACCGAGGACAGAGATTCACTAGTCCCTTTCTCTGCAGCCAAGCAGCAGGGGGAATCTGGGCAGCACAGGGTGATTAAGGTGGTTTGGAACAAGCAGTGGATGTTAGCTGCGGTTGTGTGCACTGCCCTATGTACACTACAGATCCCACATTGCATAGTCTATAGTCCATCTTGGGAGTGAGCAAGAGAGGATGACTATGATCCTACATACAGTGTGACCATGGAGAAGAAATGTAGCCACCCTCTAACAGGAAGTCAGATCAAAGCAGCAAAAAGAAGGAATTTGGAGATTTAGAGGAGGCTGAGGGATTTTGTGAGTTAAAAATGCATACTTGAATACATTGGATTTCAGTCTTTTCAAACATGGAGGCTCAGCATTACATGTGGGCATCACCTAGAGAGGTTGGCATGCAAATACAGCCCGACTAGGAATGCCTACTCCTCCAGACTGACATCCACCCATCAAGATATGTCAATGTTTGCATATTTCCTCCATGGATCCAACCTACTGATTACATCACAGTTGAGAGCCATTGAAAGGGTGCTGTGATTTCATCTAGCTATGTACAGCACCCTGCTGGTTCCTCCCACCAGCCAGGATCTGCCTCCATTGCATATAGAAGTGGGTCTAAAGTTAGTAGAGGAAACGGAAAGGTTTTACTTAAAGTTATTGTAAACCTTCATTTTTTTTTCCTTTAAAATAACAAACATGTCATACTTACCTTCCTCTGTGCAGTGGTTTTGCACAGAGTGGCCCCGAACCTCACCTTCTGGGGTCCTCCAGCGGCGCTCCTGGGTCCTCCTCCGCATCGAGTGACCCGTCAGGGAAAGCTATCCTGGGGTCACATGTGGGGGCGCGCTCCCGTATCCTGCTGTTTGCGTGTATTCACTCGGACTCGGCCCCGCTTCACTGGACCTGATTGACAGCAGCGAGAGCCAATGGCTCCCCTGCTATCAATCCAGCTAATGAGGACCCGTGACACCGGCTGGAGTGGATTTCTCCTAGCCGCCGACTGCACGAACGGGCTCAGGTAAGTAAAAGGGGGTTCTAGGGGGGTCACAATTGAGAATAGGTTTTTCACCTTAAAGCAGAGTTCCACCCGGAATTTTTCAATTTTTTTTGGCTTCCACTCTTAATACTAAATAGATGTAACCTTTTGTTTCCTTACTTTCAAACCGCCTGGTAATCACATGTATTTTTTACTCACAATTTAGTTTCTCTCACTGCAGGACTTTTCCATTTTAGATGAATCTGAAGCCCATCCATAGTCTCCTGGCATCTCTTCCTGAAAGAAGTGCATGATGGGTAACCATCATGCACTCCTCGATCTGCCTTAAAGTGCGTCATTTCCTGTCTGGAAATAACACAATTTTACAGTACAGGGAAGCCCACTGGCTCCTGGGAAATGATGAGTCACATCTCCCAGGAGGCCAGACGAAGCAGGAAGTGAGGAGAAGAGCCTAGGACCTAAAAGGGGCAGATTACAGAGACCACCTAGCAACAAAAGAGTTAGGGTGAATACAAGAATACATTAAGGCAAAAAACCATGAGACGTTACAACCACTTTAAACATCTCATTGAGGCAGGAGGGAGGAACAAGTGAATGCAAAATACAAGCAGATTATACTTCAACTTTAACCACTTGCCGACCAGCATCTGACGGTGACAAGGTGGCTCGTTATTGCAAACCGCTGTCATATGACGGCGGCTGTGATAAATAGTACTTGGAGCGCTAGTGCGCTCACTGTGTCCGGGGGGAGCCAGGGAGAGGGTAGGGTGGACTCGATCGCCGCCGGCTACCCGCGATGGCCCCCCCGCAGTGAGAGAACGGAGGTCTGTGTATGTAAACATGGATCTCCATTCTCATAGAGGGGGAAGGGCTGTGATCAAAGGCTTCCTGTATATGGAAGCCGTGATCACGCCCTCCCCCCTGCCAGCCCAGCCCGCATACAGTTAGAACACGCCTAGGGAACACATTTAACCCTTAGAGCACCCCCTCCAGGTTAACCCCTTCACTGCCAATGGCATTTACACAGTAATCAGTGCATTTTTATAGCACTGATCGCGGTATAAATGCCAATGGTCCCAAAAAAGTGTCAAAATGGTCCGACATGTCTGCCCCAATATCGCAGTACCGCTAAAAAACGCAGATCGCCGCCATTACTAGTAAAAAATAAGAAAAATAAAAACCCCAGAAATGAATTCTCATCCGTAAATGCGGAAACTTTTGTGCAAACGAATTAATAAATGCCGATTGCGATTTTTTTTTAACCAAAAATATGAGGAAGAATATAAATCGACTAAAACCAATGAAAAAAAATGTTTTTTTATATTTTTTTTTTGGATTTGTATTTTAGCAAAAAGTAAGAAATATTGATTTTTTTGCAAAATTGTCGCTCTTTTTTCATTTATGGTGATCACAAATGACGCAGAGGGGATCAAATACCACCAAAAGAAAGCTCTATTTGTGGGAAAACAAGGATACAAATTTAGTTTGGGTACAACGTCGCACGACCGCGCAATTGTCAGTTAAAGCGACGCAGTGCTGAAGCTTAAAAAGTGCTCTGGTCCTAAAGTGAGAAATCCTTCCGGGGATGAAGTGGTTAAACCAGTCTAGTGTCACTTTGAGCTTAGATGTTACTTTTTCACCTCTAAAATGTATTCAATAAACAATGCAAAATTCAGAAATCATTACCAACCAGGAATGATTTATTCTACTAAAGCTAGCCGTAGAGGGGCAATTCTGATTGTGTGCTATGGTTACTGTACTTTGGTTCTTGCTCTGAATAAGATAGATAAAAATAAAATCCACAAACATTTTCCCGGTCCAGGCCGTCGGTTGAAGCGCGGTGTTTCAGCCATTTCTGTCATTGTAATTCAGTATCTATGAGCAGTGTGTTCTTTGTTTAGAGATAAGGCCGGTAAGGTGACTGATGCTGATACAGTAAAAGACGGAATAACATTTCATCTTCCTTAAAAAGGACTGTCACGGTACTGACACAGATCTATAAGAACAATGCAGAGGAAGAGAAATCACCCTCAATGTTTTCCTATCCTATACCATTAAACCCTGAGAGTTTTATTTATGGATCCGGGAATCCCTGGGGGGAGATCACACACATTTCTGAACAGTATGTTGGCATTGCATATTCATGGGAACACTTTGCATAAACACACAAGTTAAACTGGAACTAAAGTCTAATATTTAAAAACTGTGAGCAGGCAAGCTCTTGTATCGCTACCCCTGCAGGAGCTGTTTATTTTAACCACTTCACCTCCGGAAGGTTTTCCCACTTTAGGACCAGAGCACTCTTTGCGATTTGGCACTGCGTCGCTTTAACTGACAATTGCGCGGTCGTGCGACGTTGCACCCAAACAAAATTTGCGTCCTTTTTTCCCCACAAATAGAGCTTTCTTTTGGTGGTATTTGATCCCCTCTGCGTCATTTTTGATTGCCGCTATAAACAAAAGAAGAGCGACCATTTTGCAAAAAAACCCAAATTACTTACTTTTTGCTAAAATTCAAATCCCAAAAAAAAATATAAAAAAAACATTTTTTTCACCGGTTTTGGCCGATTTATATTCTTCCTCATATTTGTGATAAAAAAAAAAAATCACAATTTGCGTTTAATGACTGGTTTGCACAAAAGTGGCCGCGTTTACGGATGATGCAAATTCATTTCTGGGGTTTTTATTTATTTTTTACTAGTAATGGCGGCGATCTGCGGTTTTTAGCGGTACTGCGATATTGCAGCGGACATGTCGGACATTTTTGACACTTTTTTGGGACCAATGACATTTATTCAGCGATCATAAATTTAAATGTCCACTGATTACTGAGGGGTTAACTGTGTTCCCTGGGTGTGTTCTTACTGTGGGGGGGTTGGGCTACCATGGGCATGAGAGATCTAACTGATCCCAGTGACAGGGATCAGTAAATCACCCATGCCTGCACTGTCAGAATGGGGAACCCATACATAGGTGGTTCCCCGTTCTTTGCCTGTGGCCGCTCATAGCGGCTCGCCGGCGGACATCGGGTCCATCTGAGCTCCTCAGGAGTGCGGCGGCGTGTGCGCGCCCCCTAGCGGCCGTTCGCAGATTGCCGTCTTTTTACGGCGATTCGCGCACAGCAACCACACTGCCGCCATGAAAACACGGCAGGCGGTCGGGAAGTGGTTAACTGGTTCTTTCCCACACAGTGCAGAGGCCACCAATCACCCAAACAACATTCTACTTACTCGGTTTCCATAAAACAGTCTAGTGGCTGTCCTTTGTAATTTATTGCTTGTAGAACTTTTTTCAAGTTTTTAAAGCAGCCTTTTTCAACCCGGGTACCCAGGCACCCTGGGGTGGCTTGAGGTTTCTTCAGGGGTGCCTTGGCAAAAATTGCTAAAAATTGGCCAAAAATTGTATACAAGCTGGCGTGTGGATAAAGCCTGCTTTTTAGTTACACAAAGTCATTGGTTTTCATTGTGCACCATTACAACCTTCTAGCTGCCGGAGTCCTAATGACCAATGGTGTCATCAGTTGATATGGAGGATGTCATTCGCCTGCATAGTATCCTTGTTTGACTCTCCCCTGCCCCTCTCCATCAACGGTGGGGTCACATTAGCTGAGTGATGGAGAAATATTTGAATACTAGTCAGTACCAGTTTGCAAAAGTGTATTTGCTTTGGAAGAATAAATCACCTCTAATGTTGGGTGTCCTACTTGTATTGATGTTACTGCATTATGTAAAATTATTAGAATCATTTTTTAGAATGGGACGTACAAGACTGTCCATAATTCTTAAAGGGTGCCTTGATTGAAAAAAGGCTGAGAACATTGTTTTAAAGTACCATTCAGTTTGTAAATGTTGAATACAAATCCTAATGGGAGTGCTGATTGCCACTTTAAAAAAGCTGCTAGCAGGCTTCAGTTCTTCTTCAGCTTGCTTAAATTCGCAATAAACACTCCCATTTGGATCTGTGTTCAGCATTTAAAAACTGGAGTTGAATGGCACTTTAAAAGCTTGAAAAATGCACGTTGAAAGCCTTGCTGCTCACACTGCTCTTATACAAGCTGAAAGTGGTGCATTAAGGTGAAACACCTTCTGTGCTGTAGCCCCCCCCCCCCATTTCTTACCTGAGCCCGATCCGATCCTGCAATTTGCATGAGTGCAGTGGTTCCAGCTGTTGTATCTCTCCTCATTGGACAGATTGATGGCAGCAGGAGACATTGGCTCCCGCTGCTGTCAATCAAATCCTGTGACAAAGGAGCAGGGGACTGGGCCGAGTCCCGCTGTCTGTGTTAATGAATGCAGCAGCGAGACTCGGAAGTGAGCCCGCACAAGTGCCCCCAGAGAAAACAGCTTTCCGTGGGGGCACCCGATGAAGAGGAGGGGCCTGGAGCACCGGCGGGGTACCCCAGAATAGGAGGATCAGGGCTACTCTGTGCAAAATGAATGCACAGAGCAGGTAAGTATAACATGTTTGTTATTTTCAAAAATAAAAAAAGAAAGGTTACAACCATTTGAAGCCCATGTGAAATAAGCCTAACAGGAGGACACACTGTCTTAGGCTAAAGCTCGTTGCACACTCTTTTAGCCAAGGATAAAGGGGAAAGGCCAGGACTGAGACCTCGTTAGAGCTATCTCAGAGAGAGAGAGAGAGAGCTACACTGGCATTAATTACCCCAAAAGTAAAACAACACCCATCACTGGGATCGTGAGCACAGGCCAGTACTCAGAATGTTACAGTGGACATTTTTCAATAAGGGAGAGGGTAATACTCACAATGCCACAGGACAGCTACCAACTTTCCAGCTTCTACCAGGTATGAGTTCTACAGCCCACATACCTAGGTGAAGTCACTTAATTAGCCCCAAAGATATTTAGAAATAGACCCCCCCCCCCCAGCTCTGCTATAGCTGGGACTTCGATGACCAACAGGAAGCTCCAGCAGAGCTGCCCCAAGGGGCTGCAGCCCCTGACGCTGTGGAACTTCTCCATCAGGACAAGAACATGGCTGTGTGTTTACACACACGGATCCCCATTCTGTCACTGTGGGAGAGTGATCGTGGGTAGCCGGCCGACATCGAGTCTGCCCTACCCGCTCCTTGGCTCCCCTGCTACACAGTGAGCGCGCCTCCGATGGCACATGCGCGCTCGCTATCAGCGATCTCGCAGCTGCCATCAGGTGTCGGCGATATGCGATATCGAGCCAAGTCACCACTGTCAAGCCACGGCGTGTGGTTGGCAACTGGTTAAAGAAAATTTTGTCCAAATTTTGATTTGTAAGGAAAATAACTGCACATGTCTATTAAAAATTAACTTCATCCTCATAAAAATTACAGCAAAGGCACCTTTAGAAATGATTGGCAATGGAAATCTACAAAAAGATGAATACGGGCTTTTTTTTCTTCGTATAGATTCTTTTTCTATTCCTTTCTACTCTTCTCATAATGGCCATTTTTACTAAGGGCAGATTAATATCTGCCTAGAATTCTGGGTCTAATTACTGAAACCTGTGACAGGAACTTCAGAATGCAGCTGTGAGGTCCTGGTTACATAATCAGTGCTTCACTTCACGATCAACATTGACTATTTTTAATCCTTATGCTGCTAGCATTAGCAAATAAATATCATACTATTTTTTAAATTTCTTCAGTTGCTTTCTTGTTTCCATGCAAATTATGTCACACATCCCAGGAGTATTCAGGAGGGAAGGAGGGTTTTCCTCAGCTAAGCACATCCTCCTGTTTTTATGCCTGAACTAAGGGCAATTGGATTCCAAGTAAATGCTACATGAATCATCTGCCCTTACTCAAGATGGCCACGGTCAGAAATGCTAGGGGGTTTTGTTCAAAGTAATTTCTCAGCAAAATCAAACACGGAGACATGGAAGGATGGGAGAGTTTGCTTTAAATATTAAAAATGAATTAAACATCACTTTTGGTTTTTGGTTCTCAAATACAGCGTAGCTATGCTTTAACCAGGAACTGGAAAAACAGTCATTATAAGTAAAAGAAAAACAGAGGTTTTCTTTAGGGTGATTTAATATCAGCACACAGAGCTGTATGCTGTTGTAATTTTTAGTGAAAGGGGAAAAGGTCCACTTTAAGACGTTGCCAACTTTGCAAGCAGACTAAAGGGAGGGAGGGCCCGCTAAGGAGGGAGGGCCCACTAAGGGATGTTCCTTCTTGTCCCCATCTATTTGCTTAGTACAGCAGCTGCCTGTAGGCACAGACTTCTCAGAGAAAGACCTTGCATACAGTCTCATCTGCTGGCTACAAGTGGTAAACATGGGATAATTATATGCAATAGTTTATATTTGGCTAATTAGAAAGAAACTGAAAATGTTTTAATACTGAACAAAGAAATAAAAAAAATGACACATTTATTTTACAAACAGCATGCAGGATAAAATTAAAGCATTTATTGATTACTTGTTTGTAAGAGTACAGGCTTTTGGGGCTGTTATCCTACCCTATCTTCCTAATCTAGTAAATAGCTGGAATGAAGATGAATGAAAGATCCACCTCTTCCTTTCAGATTGTTTTTCATTGATAGAAGCTGTAGTATGACTTCTATGAATAGATGGGTTGTCGGAAAGGGTGGACATAACCGGCACTCTTGACAAGTGTGTATGATAGGTCCCTTGGCTCGTATTAACTCCCCCAGCACTGGAAGAGCGGGGATTAGGATGAAAATGTGATATCTAGAATCTGCCCCCCAACAAAATTCTAAAATATGAGCAATTCATTGCTTTAATGGTAGTTAAAGCAACTACGCTCTGCGCTCCCAGCAAAGACAGTGGGTTCTCACTGAGAGCCATGGGTTTCATACTGATCAGGAACCGGGGAGAAAAACGTAAACACATAAAAATGTGTAAAAAAAAACAAATGAATACAAATAAAGGAAAAAAATAGCTAGGCCAAGGTTTGATGTAGGTCAGTGCCATGGTTAGTGTTGGAGTCAAAGTAAAGGTCAAAGGTCAGGGTCAGGGTCAAAATGCATCTTCGCCTGTGTAGACAAATCCTTGCACTGGCCCTGTATACACTTTAACATTTGTGTCCATTTGTCGGCTTAAAGTGGTTGTTAACCCACATTTCATAGTTCATACAATCCTCCTGGTCTCTTAAGGATATGCCCCCCTGTGTGTGTGTTTTATTAAAATAAGCCATTCTTTACCTTATCTCAGAGCGCCGATCGCTGCTCACGTGACCCACCAACTCTCTTCTCTCCCCTTCTGACAGATGCAGTGGGTGGGGCAGAGATTGCCCCACTGACGTCAGTCTGGAAGAGAGGAGGAGAGAGCCGGTGGGTCACATGAGCGGCGATCAGTGCTCTGAGATAAGGTAAAGAACAGCTTGATAAAACACACACACAGGGGGACATATCCTTAGGAGAGGAGGATTGTATAAACTATGAAATGTTATTTCAGCAGCAGGAGAGGGGCGTGGACCCTGAAACAGAGCAGACAGGCAGGGAGGGAGGGGGGAGAGGACAACAGGAGTAGGGTTGCCACATCATCCCTTTAATACAGGACACATATGAATTACACATGTTCTGAGGCCAATTTAATGCAGATAAGGCACCAAGTGAGTTTAATTACCACTTTAATTAGCCACAGAACCTGTGTAATTAATGTGTGTGCTGGATTAAAGGGATGATGTGGCAACCCTAGACAGGAGAGACAGGAGAGCTCAGCAGCCATGATACACCGTGGTCAGTTTACAGGGGGTGGGTATAGCCAGGCAGGATCAGACAGTTTTCTAAGGTGTTATAGGGGGCCATATCCTGACGAAGGGGTCCTGCGCAGCTCCGAAACGTTGCACCACACTATGATGTGATCACCCTTTAATAAAAACCTTTTGGACAAAATCAAGGATCCTTGGTGTGCTGGCGAATATTGACATGCTACAGGGGACCATATGACACAGCAACACGCATGCTTTAACCACTCGCCGATCGCCCGTCACAGCCTGACGGCGGCAAGATGGCAGGTTATCGCGAAACGCCGTCGCAGGACAGCGGCCACAATAACTAGTATTGTGAGTGCGCGCAGCCGGAGACGCGCTTGCGTGCTCACTGTGTTCGGGGGGGGGGGGCC
>BLSH010379081.1:474023-486801 GCA_018402905.1 Glandirana rugosa | reverse complement strand
CCCCCCCCCCCCCCCCCCCCCCGCAGTGAGAGAACGGAGGTCTGTGTAAGTAAACACGGATCTCCGTTCTCATAGAGGGGGAAGGGCTGTGATCACAGGCTTCCTGTATATGGAAGCCGTGATCACTCCCCTCCCCCTGCCAGCGCTGCACCAATACAGTTAGAACACAACCAGGGAACACAGTGAACCCTTAGAGCGCCCCCTGCAGGTTAACCCCTTCACTGCCAATGGCATTTACACAGTAATCAGTGCATTTTTATAGCACTGATCGCTGTATAAATGCCAATGGTCTCAAATAAGTGTCAAGATGGTCCGACATGTCCGCCACAATATCGCAGTACCGCTAAAAATCGCAGATTGCCGCCATTACTAGTAAGAAATAAAAAAAAATAAAAACCCCAGAAATGAATTCTCATCATTCGTAAATGCGGCAACTTTTGCGCAAACCAATCAATAAACGCAGATTGCAATTTTTTTTACCTAAAATATGAGGAAGAATATAAATCGGCCAAAACTGATGAAAAAAATGTTTTTTTAATATTTTTTTTTTTTTGGATTTGTATTTTAGCAAAAAGCAAGAAAAATTGTTTTTTTTTTTTTGCAAAATTGTCGCTCTCTTTTTGTTTATAGCGGTGATCAGAAATGACGCAGAGGGGATCAAATACCACCAAAAGAAAGCTCTACTTGTGGGGAAAAAAGGACGCAAATTTAGTTTGGGTACAACATCGCACGGTCGCGCAATTGTAAGTTAAAGCGACGCAGTGCCAAATCGCAAAAAGTGCTCTGGTCCTAAAGTGTGAAATCCTTCCGGGGCTGAAGTGGTTAAGGGAATAGGATCCATTTTTTTTTCTTTAGGTTAATAAACGCTTTAAAGACATGAGCAGGACATTTATTAAGCAATGTACCAAATAAAAGCCTTATACATAATGACATAATGTCAAATCAATTTATGTTGGTAATTTAGTTATTGTCAGGATAACTGGATCATGCTAAATTTGGTTTGGTCATCCAGACTTTGATGACCTCCTTATTATGTCTTGAAATGCATGTTATTTCAGACCTATGTGCTCTGACTTAATTCCTAATTTTGGTCTAGCAGCTAGATTTATGCTGGAAAAATTAAAGCTATATTTCCAGAATTATATTACTGCCCATTCAGCCTTTAATGTCTAAGCTGTAAGAGCCATGATCTCATTTGAATAGTCATCTTCAAACAGTACATTCTGCAAATCTAAATTTGAAGATGGTTGACCTTTCAAGTGGCTTTGTCTAAGAGACCATAGAAAATAATGCAATCACTTTTATTTTCTGCAGACATTCCAGTCTTAATTCTTCGGCTTGCGCTCTCTCTGGAGTGCTGTTTTTGGTTCTGACGTATGCCTCTCACATAGATAAATTTAGGATGGATGGTAGAAAAAAAAATCCACACAGATTTTTTTGAAGGGGGAACTGGGAAATTGAACTTGAACAAGCTTTTTGTTCATTGGGCTGCATAATGCCTCAGGCAAACATCAAAAAAAGAGGAATCCTCAAAGTCGGTCGCAAATCAACATGTCACTTTTAATCTAGGACTTAATATGTTATGCAGAAAAGTCTGTGGTTTCTGTCATTAAAGGGAGGAATGTTGCCTGAACTACAAAATACAGATAAAGTAATAAAGCATCAAGATACGGCTCTATTTGACTGACAAGAAGCATTTCAGGTGGGATGAAGAGTTCATACATTGAAGATGGTTAATTAGGAACAAGAAAATGTTCACTTAGCTTTGTGAACATTTGATTTTCTTTGCAAAGAATCATATGCAAGGAAAATCTAAACAAAAAAAAAAGATTTTTTTTTTCTTGCACAGGATTGGATAGCTGAAATGGTGGACATGTGCATGACGGAAAAAATTGTTTTGTTTCGATTCGTTAATCTAGTTATTTTGTCTAATTAAATTAGGTTGATTCATTCAATTCGTATCCGGGATTCATTCGTTTTATGTCTTTTTAAAATTTTCTTCTAATTTACTGATTTTTCGATTCGAAGCAATCAAATCAATACATTTTGAATTGGCCAAATCGAAAAACTTTAAATTTTTTTTTTCCATTCAAATGTGGCAAAGTTAACAAACAAAAGAAAAATCTTCATCAAATGATTACAATGACCCTTTAAATAACACACACATATTTTCAGAAACATGTTTACAGTTCGAATTCAACTGGAATTTGATGTAAAATTTGATTCAAATTTCAATTAGAATTTCTGAAATTCGGACGAATTTTGTTTCGTTATTCGGAGTATTCCGTAAACTTCGTCTATACTGTAATTCGGGTATTTGTATATATCTGAATCTCCGAATAATATATAACTTGTCCAATATTTATTTGGAACGAAACAAACTGTACATGTCTATAAAATGGTCAATACTTAACTTTATTCACTAACTTTAAAGTGGTTGTAAATCCTCACATATACCCAATGAAGTGAATAGCCTCAGATGACACACAGAGATGAAACAAATTCTCCTACATAGATTTTACTTGTTTATCTGCAACCCTCTCTTCCCTGCACCTCTTCAAAATAGCAGAATTGTGTTAAAAATCTTTCATCTGTCAGGAGCACAGAGGAGGGGGCGGAGAGACTGCAGTTACACAGTGTGGGAGCTGATTGAAGGAAGGGAATACACCTCCTCCACACAGCAGAAGAACTGTGTTCTGAATAGACAAGCTCCATTCTGAGATCCCCCCTCCTCCCTGTCGATACAAATGTATCTCATGTGTCGGGCAAACTTGTCAGAAGTGACTCATGCTAATCACAGAGGAACAAAGCACCAGAGAGAAATGACACTTAGAGCTTTGGAGAGAGATAAGTAAGCATTACATATAATTGTGCTTTGCTCAGAGTCTGTGACTGAGGTTTACAACCACTTTAACCACTTGCCGACCAGCCGCCGTCATTATACTGCATCAAGGTGGCTCGTTCCTGAAAATTGCCGTAGCTGTACATCGGCTCGGGAACACGCTTTTGTGGGCATGTGCACTCCCATTGGCCAGTGGGGGAGCCAAACAGAGGGTCTGGCGGACTCGATGTCTGCCAGCCACCCGCGTTCGTTCCCTGCAGTGACAGAACGGGGATCTGCCTGTGTAAACAAGGCAGATCTCCATTCTGACAGGGGAGATCACACAGATCCTGTTTTTCTGCTATGCAGGGAGATGGATCTGTGTGTTTCCCCAGTCACACATTCCCCAATAGAGTTAGAAAACACAAATCGGGAACACATTTAACCCCTTAATCGCCCCTGATGTTAACCACTTCTCTGCCAGTGTCATTAGTACAATAACAGTGCATATTTTAGCACTGATCACTGTAATAATGTCATTGGTTCCCAGAAAAGTGTCAAAAATGTCAGTTAGGTGTCCGCAGTCCCTCTAAAAATCACTGATCGCTGCCATTACTAGTAAAAAAAATAAATAAATAGTAAAAATGCCATAAATCTATGCCCTATTTTGTAGATGTTAACTCTTGCGCAAACCAGTCAATATACACTTACTGTGATTTTTATTTACCAAAAATATGTATCAGAACACATATCAGCCTAAACTGATGAATACATTTGTTTTTTTACATTTTATTGGAAATGTTTGAATGTTTTATAGCTGAAAATAAAACATTTTGTTTTTATTTTTTCAAAATTGTTGCTCTTTTTTTATTATAGTGCAAAAAATAAAAACCGCAGAGGTGATCAAATAACACCTAAAGAAAGCTCTATTAGTGGGGAAAAAAAGGATGTTAATTTTGTTTGGGTACAACGTGGCACGACCGCGCAATTGTCAGTTAAAGCGACGCAGTGCCCGGCCTAGAAGAAGCACCTACCTTGGGTGACATACTGTGGTGGCCACAGCTAGAACTTGGGCCTCTCCTGTCACCATATTATCCTGTACTATGCAGAACTGAAATGTCAAACTGACAGCTTGGCCCTGCTGATTACACTGGGAGATCATAGCATTCTACAGGCTACTCCACTGTTAGCTTTACAGCCACCCACCCTGTATCAGGAGCTCTGTGTGTTCCTGATAAGCAGAGTATAGTGACCAACTGTCACAGAACTCTGATGATTACACAGGGAGAGCCATGTTCTCCTGATAAACAGAGCTCGGCACCCAGTTGCAACAGAGCTCCAATAACTACACAGGAAGAGGTGCATCCTCCTGAGAACTACCTCAGCTCCGGAAGATTTGACCCCCTTCATTTGAAGATTTATGAGAAGAAATATGGGCTTTTTAGGCACCTACAAAAAGATTTCATTAGAAGGTTACATTTTATTATGCTTATTAACCTCCCTGGCGGTGATTATGTCAGGTTTTTGCGTCTAAAAGCAGTACATTGTTTTGCATAGAAATTTGGCGTTTTATATTGTAGGCCTGTAATTCTTAGGAATAACTCACTTAAATCTGACCAAACAAGAGTCTAGTAGACATCCCGGGTATGATAAAGTTTGAAACACAAAATCATAAATTATAATATAATAAATAACTATAAATAATTACCAAAAATAATAACATAATAGTAATAAAATGTATTCAATAATGTAATGGGACCCCCGTGCCATTTTTTTTACTTTTTATTTTGGCGCGATCCATACCAGACCTGAAGGTTCAGACTTTGGGGGGAAGCCCACGCCATGTTTTTTTACATTTGGCATGGGGTTCCCCTTCAAATCCATACCAGACTTGGAGGGCCTGGTATGGATTTAAAAAAAAATTGGTGTGGAGTTCCCCTTAAAATCTATGTCAGACCCCATCGAAACCAACAAAATACATAGATTCGAAACCAAATGGCGCCCATGGATTAAACACCACCTACCCCCGGATTTTGATGACACTCTACTTCTACCATGCTGACGAATTAATCACCTTGCTCCACTACGGCTCATCGTCTCCATGCTCCCGGTCCATCTACCTCCACTCCCCCTGCTACTACTCTCCTCACACCTTCTCTCTAAACCTTTCTTCACTCCTCCCTGTCTTCCTTCTCTCTGGAACTCTATTTCACTGAGTACAATCACATGTTAATACCCTGATATGTTAATTACAGCTTTTCTTACCCCTCTGCATCACTTTGGATACATCCTCGGATGACATCCGATGTTAAAAGCTATTCGTGCAGACGGAGCCCTGACCCTAAGGCCTCATACACACGGGTGTTTTATAATAAATAAGCAAAACGCCAGGTCCGACGTTTTTTAAAAAATCGGCGGTTTTTGCAGCGTTTTGCATCGGCGTTAGCGAGCGTTAGTGAGCGTCGGCGTCAATAGGCGTTTTTTAAAAAAAAATCAGTCCTCTGCTATTTTTCAACCTAAAAACGCCGGCGTCAAAAAACGCTTGTTAACGCCGGTACGGCGTTAGCAAGCGTTAGTGAGCGTTTTGCCGATTGGCGTCAAAAAACGCCAAAACGCTACAGCTACAGAACGCGATGGTCCCGCGTTCTAAAAACAGCTCACTAACGCCGATGCCCTCTACTGCTCACTAACGCCGGCGTTTTTAGAAGGCCATTGAATAACATGGAGAGCTGCAAAAAACGCCTACAAACGCCGGCGTGCAAAACGCCCGTGTGTATGAGGCCTTACTCTGAAACAATCTCAATACCATCTTGATTATTAATTATCACCTAGCTGGTCTCGCAGCTCTGCAGACCATAACCCTACATCACCCTCCGATTCAGACCGAGTGTGCCCATACCCAGGCACGTAAATACCCTGGACACAGCTAGACCCCATCGGGATGTCCAGGTTCACAACCCTATTGATTCCGCTTGCCCCCACTCGGCCCTGATAATTATCCCGATTCAATAGGCCCCTGTCTGCACGGAAAGACTCATACCAACTTTTGTACCACAATGTCATGAATGCTGACTATGTTTGACATACCCTTGTACTCCCCTATACACCTATGAAGCTGTACCAATTTTTTTCTGTATCATCCTCAAAACTACAATAAAAAACTTTAAACATCAAGAAAATCTATGTCAGACCCTTATCCAAGCACACACTGTATATAGTCTACACTGAATGCAGCATATATATTCAGTATCTCACAAAAGTATGTAGGCATAGGACACACCCCCTGCCACACCCCCTTAAGGGAGAACTATACAAAAATGATTAGTTAAACCCACAAGTGCTTTTTTTTTACCACTACTATTCCTTTATACTGGCTTTTGAAATTTACAAATGCAGCATTTTAGAAATTGGATGAGAGGTCTAGCACTGGGGAACACTTTTTGAAAGATAAAAAGTGCATTTTATAAACAACTACACTATATTACCAAAAGTATTGGGACATCTGCCTTTACACGCACATGTACTTTAAGGACATCCCAATCAAAAGCCCCGTACACGCGAAGTGAATTTCGGATGGGAATTTTCATACAGAGACCGATCGTCCGAAATTCTTACTGCTAAGCATGCTCCTTTCGACAGCCGATTTCCTTTTTTCGGACAACAAAAGCTGGATGTGCAGACTAATACATTTTTTTCATTGGTCAAGTCAATGTACGATTTTCGTATCGTTAGTACGGTTTTCATACGAAAAAATTTGTACAATCATGACTACGCATGCTCAGAAACTAAAAAAAAAAAAATACATACAAAGCTATTCAACACATTACGTCATTTCTGATGTTAAATTAGGTCGTACAAAAATTTTCATGTTAGTAACCTCTTCACTTTCGACATGAGACAAGCATCCAACAAAAAAATGGTCATTCCGTTATCGGAAGAATCAAAGCGTGTGTACAAGGCTTTAGCCCATATAGTTCAATATTAGGTTGGCCCATCCTTTGCAGCTATAACAGCTTCAACTCTTCTGGGAAATGCCCTTCTGGAAGAATGGTCAAACATTCCCATAGACACTCTTAAACCTTGTGGACAGCCTTCCCAGAAGCTGTTATAGCTGCAAAGGGTGGGCCAACTCAATATTGAACCCTATGGGCTAAGACTGGGATGCCATTAAAGTTCATGTACGTGTAAAGGCAGACCCAATACTTTTAGTAGAGTATATAGATCCAACCAAAATGAGGGACAAATGAGGAGTAAAGAGGGACAGAGGGATTTTGGACCAAATCAGGGACAGTCCCTTGAAATCCAAGACAGCTGGGAGCTATGCCATTGACATCACCAATGACAATACAGTGATCAGTGCTAATACTATACACTGCCTCTGTACTAATGACACTAGCTGAGAGGGGGTTAACATCTAGGGCCTAACAATGTGTAATTTGTGAAATGTGTGTTGCTTTTTGCTAAAGATCTCTTTGTTTCTTATTCATGCTTTACAAGGATAAGACACAGATAGTTCTCTCTGTACAGAGCTCTGTGTTGATTGTCAACACATTTCTCGGGCTGTGATTGGACACAGCCGATCTGCAGTCCCAGCCATGAATCACTGTCCGGGACCTGCTGACAGACTCCCACTGTGTACAATCAAAGTGGGTGTTGGCTGGGGGGGGGCTTTGGGGGTTAGGCAACAAAGTACCAGTACTCTGCCTTCCTGTAGGGGCCGCCTGTCTGCAGTACATTGTGGGCGGGCGTTCCTTAAGTGGATAAACAGAGCACAATACCTGGCTGTAACCGAGCTCTGATCATTACACAGGGAGAGCCACGTTCTGAAAAACAAAGCACAGAGCTCGGCTATAAGACTCGGTTCACACTAATTCATTTTTTAATGCTGCAGCAGATTGCGTTTTCCATGTAATAGACTTCAATGGACCCACACCAAAAAAGGCAAATGTTGCGTTTTTTAATGCGTTTTTACATGCATTTTGGGTTTTTTTTTTTCTCTTCTCCTTAACACAGTGTATAGCTGGTTGCTAAAGAAGGAGTAAAATTCCCTCTAGTGTTTGTACCTATAGGTAAGCCTATAATAATAATACAGTATCTCCTAAACTTGCACCATATACGAGATACTTACTGTATACTGCGCTGATGATGTTATCAGCGTATGCGCTCTGAAGGGACGGCCGCCAGTGCCGTTTCTTTACACCTGTGTGCCGTGATCGGCGGCTCCGACCAGTCACACAGCTGGAATCCGCGGATCTGGAAGGAAGACGGGCGAAGATGGATGCGGCATCTAGCGGGGACGATGAGTGCTTCGTTTGCAGGTAAGTTTCACATAATGTGCTAGTATTAGAGGCCATATTTACTTTTTCTTTAACCACTTCATACCCGGGCCATTTCTGACACTTCGCTCCTACATGTAAAAATCTACTTTTTTTGCTAGAAAATGACTTAGAACCCCAAACATTATATATATATTTTTAAGCAGAGACCTAATAGAATAAAATTGTTGGTGTTGCAATTTTTTATGTCACACGGTATTTGTGCAGTGGTTTTTCAAATGCAATTAAAAAAAAAAAAACACTTTCATGAATTAAAAAAAAACATAACATTTTTATATAATGTGAAAGAGGATGTTAAACTGAGTAAATAGATACCTAACATGTCACGCTTTAAAATTGCTCCTACCCATGGAATGGCGGCAAACTACGGGACTTTAAATTCTCCATAGGCGACGCTTTACAGGTTACAAGTTTAGAGTTGCACAGGAGGTCCAGCGCTAGAATTATTGCTTTCACTCTGACGTTCAGGACAATGAAGGTTAACAAAGGGACAGGACCAGAAGTGACAAACTACTTGCACTCCCAGTTTCCAGGCTTACAGAGAGAGAACAACATCAGTTTCTCTCTCTCTCTCTGTACAGGGCAGCCACTGCTGCCAGCCACATCGCTCCCAGCCTCCGCAATGTGACCAGAGAGCCCGTGAGAGGCGGCAGCGGGTGTGACCCACAGAAAAATGAGTTACCCACAGAAGTGATCGAGTGGCTAATTAGCCACTTGGATTACTTCTGCCTGAAAGACAATCGTCGGCTGAAAATAATGATATCGGGATGATGCCTGTAGGTGTAGGCATCATCCCGGTATAACCACTGAAACCCAAGGACGTCCATGTACGTACCTTGAGTAGGAAGTGGTTAAGGAGTGGGCTGGGAAGCCGGCTGCCATGTCCTTAACAGCCAATAAGTCATGAGCTGTCAGTGGGCTTCCCCACTGACAGCTGAATGTAAAAACAAGAATTGCCAGCAATAAAAAAAAAAATCAGCAAAAAACTTACCCTTTGGGGTCCCCATGCCAAATTTTTTTAAAAAAATGGTGTGGGGTCCCCCCCAAAATCCAAACCAGACCCTTTTCTGAGCATGCAGCCCAGAAGGTCAGGGATAGGGATGGGCTGAACACCCCCGGCTCGGTTAGCACCAGAACTTGTGAACAGGCGAAATACATGCAAACCTTATTAAAGTCTATGGGACACGAACATGAAAAATCAAAAGTGCTCATTTTAAAGGCTTATATGCAAGCTATTGCCATAAAAAGTGTATGGGGACCCGAATACTGCCCTAGGGGACATGTACCAATGCAAAAAAAAGTTTTCAAATCAATCAAAACGAAATAGCTCCTCCTTAATGGGAGGGCTCCCGCCGACTGACCTATTTTTGCTTTGACAGTTTATTTATACTCAAGGACGGGCCATCCGGTGACATAACTGAGTGACCCCACGCCCCTCTGACATCACATGACATCAGAAGTGGGTGGGGCCACCCGCTTACGTCACCAGGTGGCCTTGCCCTAGCCTTTATAAGAGCTGTCAAACGGAAAAAGACAGCAGTCAGCGGGAGCCTCCCATCGAGGAGGAGCTTTTTCGTGATTTTTTTTCCATCCGTTGCGCGCTGTGATTGACATGGATTACATTGTGGGACACTTTTTTTTCATTTTTAATAAAGGACTTGTCCCTAATTGTCTACTGTGTTTTTTTCTTTTTGACACTTTTTTTGGTGAATTAGTTGGGGTACAATGTACCCGATACTCATTCACATGCCGGAGCTGGGTTTATTTTTGACACTTTTTTTAGGTGAATGGGTACCCCATACTCATTCACATAGGGTGGGGGGCCGGGATCTGGGGGCCCCCATGTTAAAGGGGGCTTCCAGATTCCAATAAGTCTCCTGCCCGCAGACCCCCACAACCACCGGCAAGGGTTGCGGGGAAGAGGCCCTTCTCCTCATCAACATGGGGACAAGGTATTTTGGGGGGGACCATGTGGCATGTGGCTTGGTACGGTTCGGAAGGGGGGGGCGAGTGCTCCCCCCTCCTGCCCTGCCAGGCTGCGTGTCTGGCATGGATTTTGGGGTGGACCCCCATGCCATTTTTTTATTTTTTATTTTGGCGCGATCCATACCAGACCTAAAGGGCCTGGTTCAGACTTTGGGGGGAAGCCCACGCCATTTTTTTTACATTTGGCATGGGGTTCCCCTTCATATCCATACCAGACTTGGAGGGCCTGGTATGGATTTTGGGGAGGAACAAATGCCAATTTTTAAAAAAAAATTGGTGTGGAGTTCCCCTTAAAATCCATGCCAGACCCTTATCCAAGCATGCACTGTATATAGTCTACACTGAATGCAGCATATATATACAGTATCTCACAAAAATGAGTACACCCCTCACATTTTGTAAATTTTTTTTATATCTTTTCATGTGCCAACACTGAAGAAATGCCACTTTGCTACAATGTAAAGTAGTGAGTGTACAGCTTGTATAATAGTGTAAATTTGCTGTCCCCTCAAAATACCTCAACACACAGCCATTGACTCTACACTGTATCTATATACTACAGTGCCTACACGCCACTAACTAACCTAGCTAAACTAGCTGCTAGTTCCACTTTCACACACTTCAAGTGGCCTTATACAGTGTGGGGCGTGGACTGAGACCCCTGAGCCAATCATGGCTCTCACTGCAGAACGCAATGTGATTGGCCAAAGCATGCAGGTCATGTGTAAGGTTTGGCCAATTAGCGGTTGTCATTTCAGGTCAACTTGAACATCGGGCTCATCCCTAGTCAGGAAAGGGAGGGGACGAGTGAACCCTCCACCCCCCTGAACCATACCAAGCCACATGCCCTCAACATGTTGATGGGGATAGGGGCCTTTTCCCCACAACCCTGGCTGGTGGTTGTGGGGGTCTGCGGGCGGGGTGCTTATTCAGAATCTGGAAGCCCTCTTTTATGTGAATGAGTATGGGGTACCCATTCACCAAAAAAAGCGCAATAAGTGAGTTAATACACTACATGAGGTTATGACAGGTCCTTTATTAAAAAATAAAAAGCCAATGTCCCCCAGTGCAGATCCATCATCAATCACGATGCCCGTGGCACTGTCACCAGGCCAGGGTTGTGAGGAAGAGGTCATTCTCCTCATCAACATGGGGACAAGGTGCTTTACCAGAGGGTCCCTAGCTATTTTGTTTACATTCTGCTGAATTCACAAGACCGCACTGCATTGCACCAAACTCGCACAGGACCCTTTTCATGCACGCATGTATGTTTCATTTAACTGATGTTATTTCACTTGTCATGCGATTAGAAATCACATTAGTGTGAACCGGGGCTTATTGCTATATTCATGAACACAGAGCTGCATTAATCACTTACGGGCCACCCGCCATCATTTATAGCTGCCATAACCCCCGTTTTTTTTTAAACAGTGGTTGATCCGCTTTCAGATAAAAGTGGTCTCTGCAGCGGATTCGCTGCGAGATCACTTTTATTGGTGGCAGGAGTGGTGCCCCCCCTCCTGTCGCTCCCCGGTGGTCTCTGTCGCTTACCGGAGCCGTTGGTAGCGGAGCCGATCAGGTCCTTTCCTCTCAGTAGCATGGAGCCAAGTGAGGGAAAGATGGTTCCCACTCGGCTCCATACCATCGGATGATGGAAGCGATGTCAAACATCACTTCCGCCCAATGGTCTTTTTTTTGAAAAAAATAAATAAAAGACATTTGTTTTTTGGGGGGTTATTTTTTTAATGTATTTAAATGTAAATGTGAGATCTGAGGTCTTTTTGACTCCAGATCTCACAATAAAGAGGTTGTGTCATGCTTTTTTTCTATTGCAAGGGATGTTTACAGTGACCCATTTTTTTTTTTAAATGGACAGTGTAAAAATAAAAAATAAAACGTAAAAAAAAAAAAGGGGGAAAAAAAAAGTAAAGTGCCCTGTCCCGCCGAACTCGCGTGCAGAAGCGAACACATACGTAAGTCGAACCCACATATGAAAATGGAGTTCAAACCACACATGTGAATTATCGCCGCGATCGTTAGGGCAAGAGCAATAATTCTGGCACTAAACCTCCTCTGTAACTCTAAACTGGTAACCTGTGGAAATTTTTAAACGTCGCCGATGGAGATTTTTAAGTGCCAAAGTTTGTCGCCATTCCACGAGCGTGCACAATTTTGAAGCATGACATGTTGGATATCAATTTACTTGGCGTAACATTATCTTTCACAATATAGAAAAAATTGGGCTGACTTTACTGTTTCCTTATTTTTTAATTCAAGTGTATTTTTCCAAAAAAATAGCACTTGTAAGACCGCTGCGCAAATTACGATATAGGTTGTACAGTACGAAGTTTTAACACGTGCGAGCACCTTACCGCTGTTTGAAACCGTGAATTTTTAGAGGTAGCCGCTGCAAATTTTTAAAGGTGTCCAATGGTCAAATCTCAATGTCTCCTCCAAATCACGGTCTTAATAACGAGAACGGGATTGCTAGCGCCGCTATTAAGTGTACACACCAAACTTGAGGTAAAAGTATACACCCAAGCTGAATGCATACACAAGCGAAGACGTGCGCTCAAGCCGCCCTGTCCCGTGAAATGAAAAAAAAAGGGGGAAAAAAAAAAAATGCAAAATAAAA
>BLSH010379081.1:463522-473790 GCA_018402905.1 Glandirana rugosa | reverse complement strand
AGCAGCCTTGCAAAACACTGGAAGCAGTGGGTGTCTCTCTTTGCTGAAGCTCGGTGGGTGGAGTTATGATGTCACAAGACTTCCCACCCAGCTCTATATTGAGAGCTGGAGGAGATGGGAGGGGGGAGTATGAAGCTCTGTATGCTCCATGCAGGAGATAAGAAAATGATCTGTCACTCACAAAGCACGGGATGAAACAACTCCTTTTTCTCCCTTCCTTTGTCTTTTTCTTACTGAAAAAAGATCAGAGCATTGCTCAGAGCTGGATTAACACTTCGTGGCAAGACTGGGCACAGATGACATGATATCCTCTACTGTACATGGTAGAAGTGTCAGTAATTTTTTTTCCGGGTTTACATCCACTATAAAGGAGTTGTAAAGTCTCCAGGTTTTACCTTCTCTGCTGCAGCTGCCCCCAGAGCCCCCTATTTCTTACCCGAGCCCGATTCGTTCCAGCGATGTGCACAAATCCAGCGGCTCCAGCCGCTGGCTCTCTCACCATTGGACAGATTGATAGCAGCAGGAGCCTTTGTTCACACACGCATATGTAAACGGTGCTCACACATGTGAAGTATCGCAGTGAACATTATAATGGGGGGCAATAATTATAGCCCAAGGCCTCCTCTGTAACTGTAAACAGGTAACCTGTAAAAAAGGTTATCATAGTTTGTCGCCATTCCATGAGCGTGCAATATTTTAATGCACAACATGTTTGGTATCAAAGTATATTTTTTTCCAAAGAATTACGTTTGAAAATCATCTGCGCACATACCGTGTGACCTAAAAAATTATAGCCTTTTTGCTCTCTAGGGTCTCTGCTAAAAAAAAAAGATATATAATGTTTGGGGTTCTAAATAATTTTCTAGCAAAACATACAGATTTTTACTTGTAAACAAAACTTGCCAGAAAAGGACTGGTCGGCAAGCGGATATATACCATGGTAACAGGTAATAACAAGCCTTCTTCAATGGCTGATAAAGTGACACTAAGCAATATCCATATTCTCCAAATATAATCCATATACATCTACCACTTAATGGCCCTGTAATCTTGCTTTAGGAATATATTGTTGAGCCTCACCTGCTATGAACATACAAAAAACAAACAAACAAAAAAAAAAACGGATCGAACTCAGGTAGGTAGCCAAAGTCCTACCCCACCACTGGTCAAAATTTGGGGCTCCTATCACCTATGGTTCCAGAGATACAGGGCTCCATGCGCAGCCTGTCAGAAGCCACGTACAGCGTGGCCAATTTAAATACAAGCTGGCACATGCCTCTGACTCTTGTTGAGCTCAATGGACAGCTTGGAGCCTTGGACCAATGGTAAAGCACCATTGGCCCAAGCTGTCCAATAAAAATTCTGCAATGGAGGCTCTCCTCTAACTTCAGTGTCATAGAAGGGGGCATGTGTCTAAAAGAGAAATGCTCGCTTCCAGCCCTCTTAACTACAAGGAAAAAACATGGGTTTATGTATATAAGATTTACCCATAATCCCATGTTTTTCTCACACACTTAAGTGGGAGAAACCGCCGCTGCTGAAAAGGTACTTTTCTAATCAAGCTAAATAATATATTATTATGCTATATAAGGAAAAAATGATGATGTAGGGATCAAATCCGGCACCATATCCCCAATATAATGAAAAAAAAGGAAAAAGATCAAAAGATGGGACTTTTAATGTGCCAAACAAGACATTAAATGACTAATTGTATAAATATTATTTATTTAAACCCTTTAAAATTCATAGTAGTTATAAAAGGTAGCACATACAAATAGCACATAAATTAGTCATTTCATATAAGGAAGTATCCTCAGAAAAAAGCAAAAGCATTTGCTCTACATGTTTCGCCGTGTTTGGCTTCCTCAGGAGACTAAGAGCGCTGCTTTAGGAGGAATACTATAAATAGAAAAATATATAGTGTAAGAACAATATCACAATTTAATCAAATTTACAGTACAAAAGATAGTCATTTTCACGCAACAAAAACATTCAATGTTAGTATATTGCCATTGCGGACCTACCAGATCATATTATGAAATAGGATTTTTCTGCCTTGTGCGGACCTATTGACCGGTGAACCCCCATCTACTCACCGTGATATTCCCTTGGGGGGGGGGCAGTGTGCCCCCCCCCTTTTGGCTAAATCATCCTTGATTCTCTTTCTCCATCTAATGATAGAGTCAATACTACTCGGTCCTATGCCTAGATTCTTTTTCAACAGGTAACAAACTAAATGCCAGTAATATGATATCCATTTGCATTTATGACTGTTAATTCGGTTCTACAGAGAGACAAATACTACCTATGTGTCTATCTATTTTTAGATTCTTGTCTCCTTTCTATGGTCGGCTGTTTTGCTCTTTTCCTTCGGTCGCATGAATTCCCAGCCTATTGCTTCTATTTCATTTCATTTATCTTTTACGGCATATGGAATTTCATAATATTATCTGGTAGGTTCACAATAAAACAAGAAAAAGCCTTTATGGCTGTAAAAGAAACCGTTATTTAACTTGACATGGCAATGTTACATGATATCAGGGGACAATCCTGTAGCCAGGTTTCAATCCAGGTACTATGGTCAATGTCGATATATCTTAGTTTGTACAGTAAATGTTTGTGGGGAGTTCTCATCTCATGTCTGCTCATGTTTGTAATTCTGCTATGTTGGTTCAGTTCTGGAATGTATATGTTTTATTCATTTTACTCAATAAAACTTTTCTTGTTTGAGAAAAAAAAAACATTTGTGCGGAACTGTATCTACGGTTTGTCAATCTATATTTTTTAATAAGAAATACATTTGAATTAAATATATTTCTTTTAACCACTCCAGATCCGCGCTATTGCCAAAGTACGGCTCCAGCGTGGATCTGAAATGGCGGGACGACGTCCGTGGACGTCGTCCCCTGTGCACGCTCCTGGCACGCCCCCTGGCAGCAGCAGCGGAGCGCGCGCAGCACGCTGCGCGAGCGTGCCCTTGGGTCGGGCGGACTCGATGTCCGCCCGAGACCCGCCAATCTCTTTTAGCAGCCTCAGAACGTGGAACCGCCGTTGTAAACACGGCGGTTCTCCGTTCTGTGACAGGGGACATACCAGATCTACTGATCCCTGTTACTGGGATCAGTTAGATCTGTCATGTCCCGGCCAGCCCTGCCCCCCCACAGTTAGAACACACCCAGGGAACATTGTTAACCCCTTCACTGCCCCCTGCAGGTTAACCCCTTCACTGCCAATGACATTTACACAGTAATCAGTGGATATTTAAATTTCTGATCGCTGTATAAATGTCATTGGTCCCAAAAATGTGTAAAAAATGTCTGACATTTCTGCGGCAATATCGCAGTCCCGATAAAAATCGCAAAAACGCCATAAATCAATTCCCATTTTGTAGACTCAATAACTTTTGCGCAAACCAATCAATATACGCCGATTGCGATTTTTTTTTTTACCAAAAATATGTAGAAGAATATATATCGGCCAAAACTGATGAATATTTTTTTTTAATGGATTTGTACTTTAACAAAAAGTAAAAAATATTGTTCTTTTTTGCAAAATTGTCGCTCATTTTTTGTTTATAGCGGCAATCAGAAATGACGCAGAGGTAATCAAATACCACCATAAGAAAGCTCTATTTGTGGGAAAAAAAGGACGCAAATTTTATTTGGGTACAACGTCGCACGACCGCGCAATTGTCATTCAAAATGCGACAGCGCTGAAAGCCAAAAATTGGTCTGGGCAGGAGGGGGGTTTAAGTGCCCAGTAAGGAAGGGGTTAAAATATAAAAGATGAGGTTGAACTAAGTAAAGAGATACCAAATATCTCAAGCTTCAAAACTGTTCAGTGGCAACACTTTAAGGGGCTAGTTTACACTTGTTGCAAAACAGGGTGTCAGACAGGTATTGTTAAAGCTCTCTTAACGCCAGTCAAAGCCCCTGTCACTAAATAAAATGGTTAGTGTACAGTCCTGTTTACACCTTGCATTGGCTTGACTGGGCTTCAGCTTAGCTTCAAAAAATATACCCCGTGTAGCTTTAGCCAGGCTTCAAAGCCTCTCCAACGCCTCCATAGAAGTCTATGACAAAGCCCGTTTGAAGCTTGCTTGAAGGACCTGCGGCTTTTCAGAGGCTGTAATTCAGCTTTAGCTTTGTTTTGGGGAAATTGCAGGTGTGAGATATCATCAAACACACAGGGCGTTTACTAAGCTTCAACAAGGCTTTAAAAGTACATCACTGAAGCCTTGTTGAAGCCTTGTTGAAGCCTCACTACAGCCTGTTCGAAGCACCGCCGAAGCCTTAAAAACACATCATAAAAGCTTGTTGAATCTGCATGGGCTTTAATGAGCGTTGAAGCTGAAGCAAATGTAAACTAGCCCTTAAAGCCTTAACAGTTCATCAGTTAAGAGTGAATGAAGGCCCTAAAATGATTGCCATGAATGAAATGTGCACAGCAATGCCCAATGAGGTCAGTTTCATATGCAAGTGTACCTGACTCCCACATGTGAATTTGTATGTACGTGTATTTGGAGCTGGGGTGGAGGGTAGAATTTTTGGGCATTTTTATATATTTTTTTAAAACTTTTAAATAGTTAACACTTAAGTAATAAATCTATAAATACTTTAGAAATTGTTTGCAAAGCACAGAAATAGATTTCTGGGGGGCACTAGTTTTACAAATCTCATCAATGTTTGCAAAAAAGTTTGCTTTCTCTCCACACATAAGGCTCAATCCACTATCTATTGAATGCCTAGTTCTAGCGATTGTTACTTGCCGCGTTGCCGTTATTTTGAGCAGTGACACCCAATAGGCTCAGTTCTCTAATCTAGGATGCATGAAGTATTTGCTATAATGATTGCTATTTTATAATCAACTCTTCTTGGTTTCCAATGCTCAAAGTAATGGTAGTTTTGGCTGAAAATAGCAATCATTATGGCAAATTATACTTAGAAGCATTATAGCTTAAAGCGGAGGTCCGCTCACCCCTGGAAAAATCAAAAGCCAGCAGTTACACACACTGTACACATAATGTAGCTGCTGACTTTTAATAATAGGACACTTATCTGTCCTGGAGTACAGCGATGTCAGTGCCGCAGCTGATGTTTCCATTAACTGTCGGGTGCTGCCAATGCCATTGCGGGTAAGGGAACCCGGCAGTGAAGCATTACAGCTTCACACCTGGCCCCTACTGCGCATGCGTGAGGCACCACTGTGCTCTCACTGACTCAGCGGCGGGGGAAGGAGGAGGGAGCCAGGCTGCTGATATAATCCGCCACGGTCTCCCGGAAGTGGGGACAAGATGCCTGTCAAAGAGACAGGTAACCGCTCCTCCCGAAAGGTGCCAAATGTGACACTGGAGGAGGGGGGGATCCGAAAAGTGAAAGTTCCAATTGTGGGTGGACTCTTCTTTAACCACTTCACCCAAAATCACGTACCTGTATGTCATTTTGTTGAAGTGGTTGTACTGTGTTGATGCCTGCAGCTATTTTTTAGAGCTGGCAGTCGGCTATCTGTTGATAACAGCTGATGTGGCTCAGCAGCCGCTTGGCCGTTATCACGAGCAGTGGGTAAAGAGTACCTGTCACTGCCTATTAATGTCATGTTTACATTCCTTGTGAAAGCAATAAGTGATCAGAATTTTTTGAAAGGGACAGTGTTAAATAAAAAAATGTAAAACAAAATAAATAAAAAATAAAAAAATGTTAACGCGCCCCCGTCCCCGCATGCTCGCACTCCAAAGAAAACGCATACGTAAGTCACAAACGTGAACGGTGTTCAAATCACACATGGAAGGTATTGCCGCGATTCTTAAAGTGAGAGCAATAATTCTAGCACTAGACCTCCTCTGTAACTCTAAACAGATAACCATTAACATTTTCTAAACATCACCTATGGAGATTTTTAAGTATTGTAGTTTGTCGCCATTCCAGGAGTGCCTGTAATTTTAAAGCATAACATGTTATGTATCTATTTACTTGGTATAACATTATCTTTTACAATATGCAAAAAATTGGGCTAACTTTATTCTTTTCTTATTTTATGATTTAAAAAAGTGAAATTTTTCCCAAAAAAAATTGCGTTTGAAAGAGCGCTGCGCAAATACTGTGTGACATAAAATATTGCAACAATCGCCATGTTATTCTCTTGGGTTTTTGCTAAAAAATGATATATAATGTTTGGGATTCTAAGTAATTTTCTAGCAAGAAATACTAATTTTAACTTGTAAACAAGTCATAAATAGGAGAAGTGGTTAAAGCAGAACTCGACCCTCCAATACTTTACAGCCAAAGAAAACTGCCATCTTAGCCTCACTTTGGTCTGCAGTTGCCATGGTGATGCAGATGTGATCAGTTAGTGTTTGAAAGCACACGCTACCTTTAACAGTTATGTTACTGCTTAGGGATGCGTTCAAAATCTATGGATTTAGTTCTGCTTTAAAAATGGAGCCACTGAGCCTATAGAGAAATGTGGTGTATTTAGAGATCATCCCTAATTTTTAAATTGAACCCCTTCCCACCGAGCACTCACATATATGCAGCCTCACAGAAGTCGGTCCTTATTCATGGGGCACATAAATGCATATACACAGCTAAATGTAAAAATAAACATTTTTTTTTTTAATAAAAAAAATACGAGATATCCATTACCATTTACCACCAGGAGAAAGCCTAATTAATCCTGAAAAAAACAAGGTATAATTCACCTGGATAAACAATGTAGTTGAAATGATATTTATAGTTTTAAGTTTATAGTTGTAAAATTGTGTCCGGGCATGAAACGATTAAAGTTTTGAATTTTCAATTTTTTTTTTTTTTTTTTTAATATGCAAATTTCGTCAGTTGGTGATGTCATCACAGCTGTTATCTCAGGCTGCAGGGGAACTCTGCTCAGTCCTTGTGTGAGGGTGGAGGAGAGCAGACGCACAAGGAGCCATCTCGTGAGCGTAGTGCAGATTTCTGTTATAATTTTGGAATTCTGCATAGCTTAGCGATCTATTTGGATTTTTCTGTATTTCCCTCAATATTTAACATCATTTAAACAGCACAAGAGGGAAATTAGTGCTTTTTTTGAGGGGTGAGACCCAGCCTTTAGAGGTATGTCTCAGTATACACAATTAACACCAGTGGTATACAACCCCCTAGACATGGCCATGGACTGGTCTGAATTTGATATGGACTTCCCTGAAGTTCCATCGGAAGAGTATGACCCAGCGAACAACAGCAGCAGCTGGGACATGATATCTGAGCTTGTGAATTTCCACGAGTCTCAGTTTGCCCAGACCAATCAAGAAACAACTGATTGGTTTGAGAGCAAAGTCACTGACTGGGTAGGATATCAGGACATCAGCAATGTGGAAGATACCAACATCCAATCTCCACAGCCCAGCCCAGCAAACCCAACGCTGGAGATACTTCCTACCCAATATCATTGTTCATTGGCACAGTTTGCCCCATTGAACAATGAAGATCGCTGGGATATGATTTCTGAGCTTCTGAATGGCTATGAGTCAACTGGCCAGTTAGCGAGCTCAGAAAAGGAGCAGGTTCCAGCCGAGAGATTCCTCTCTGACCTGCCAGGAGATAAGGACATCAGCAATGTGGAAAATGGAGTCAACATCTCGTCTCCACAGCTGAGCCCAGCAAACACCGTGCTGGACCTATCTCCTAACCAATATTTTTCATCGGCACTGTCTGACCCAGTGAGGAACGCCAGTGTCTGGGACATGATTTCTAAACCCATGATTGGCTATGAGTCAACTAGCCAGCTAGCCAGCTCAGAAAAGGAGCAGGTCCCAGCCCAACAAGAAATTACTGATTGGATTGAGAGCTTCCTCTCTGACCTGGCAGGAGATAAGAACATCACCGTTGTGGAAGTTGGAAACAACAACCCATCTCCACAACCTGGCCCAGCAGCAAACCCAGTGCTGGAGCCACTTCCTACTGGACATCAGAATCTACCAGCGGATACCAACAATGTCCAGCACATTGTACCTCTGAGTATTCCTCCATCACAAGCAGGTAAGTATCAGGATTTATAATGACAGTTATTTAGCTCTAAATTTAGTAAGTGACATGCAGATTTTCCTAGGTAAATGCAGGCTAAATCCAGGAGCAGCCAGTTCCTACCGCCATTCACCGTCATTCACAACATAAGACCTAAGTCTAGCCAATGGTGCTCAGGCTAGATAGGACATCATATAGAAAATCAGTTTTTTCCCTGTTTTGTTGCTGGGCACTATCGTTTTACCATGTCACATAAAAAAGTGAAACGGTAGGTTCATAGGAAAGCCCAAAATATTTTATAAAAAATAAATAAATACATTAATTAACTAATTGATTAATTAAATTAAAAAATAAACATAAAAATAAAAATAAACATGAAAAAAAATTGTAAAAATTAAAATAAAAATTCAATATCATTAAGGCATTAGTGCCTGTTCACATGTGCATTGTAAAATGTGATATGCATTTTTTGAAAACACATATTGCATTTTTAGCGTGGCATTTTTTTTTAGTGCAGTGCATTTTGGTGCGCTCCCATAGACTTCAATGGTAAGTGTATTTTTGGTGTGCTTTTAAAACCGGGCACTAAAGATGCGGTTAGCAGGACTGTTCTAATGTGCAGCCCACTGGGCCACAAAACACAGAGCACAGATGTAAACACCTAGATAAGATTTAACCACATACCGCCGTACGACTATAAGCGGGGACAGCGTGGCTCTGTCCCACGAATCGCCGATTATAGTTGTCACTTTGGTGCACGGCGGCACGCTCCCTTAGTGAGGCCGTGGGTCAGGCGGACTCAATGTCTGCCGGTGACTCGCGATGCCCTGTGACAGAGCCAGAATGGGGAACTGCTGATGTAAACACAGAGGTTTCCCCTTCTGACAGGCGGCATGTCAGAGATCTACTGATCCCTGTACTCTGGATCAGTTAGATCTCTGGTGGCCCTGCCAGCCCAGCCCCCTCACAGTTAGAACACACGTAGGGAACATAGTTAACCCCTTCTCTGCCCCCTGCAAGTTAACCCCTTCACTGCCAATGATATTTACACAGTAATCAGTGGATATTTACATTTCTGATCGCTGTATAAATGTCATTGGTCCCAAAAAAGTGTCAAAAATGTCCGACATGTCCGCTGCAATATTGCAGTCCCAATAAAAATCGCAGATCGCCCCCATTACTAGCCATAAAGGAAAATTGTGAAAACGTCAGAAATGAATTCTCCTGGTCTGTAAACGTGACAACTTTTGCGCAAACCAATCAAGCGACGTTTGTGATTTTTTTTTTTTTTTTACTACAGATATGAGGAAGAATATAAATCGGCCAAAACCGATTAATAATTTTGTTTTTTTATATTTTTATTTTAGCAAACAGTAAGAAATATTGGTTTTTGTTGCAAAATTGTCGCTATTTTTTGTTTATAGCGATGATCAAAAATGATGCAGCGGTGATCAAATACCACCAAAAGAAAGCTCTATTTGTGGGAAAAAAGGATGCAAATTTAGTTTGCATACAATGTCGCACGACCACGCAATTGTCTGTTAAAGCGACGCAGTGCCGTATCGCAAAAAGTGCTTTGGTCCTAACATGGGAAATCCTTCCTGGGCTGAAGTGGTTGAAAGGGATTGTTTTTCTTTTGTTTTTATAAGTAAAAATTTTTATTATTTTTTTTTCTCAAGAAATGAGAAAGAAAGAAGGAGCATTTCATAGGACATTCACCATGAGTAATATAAAACTCAAGTATAGCAACGGATCGTTATTACACAGCATATAATCAGAGCAACAGTATAATAAGGCACAGCTTCCCAGCTATGGATACAGTAACATACATAGCAGTCTATGGCTACCCCCAGGACGAGAGCAAAAGGGCATCAGTTGCTCTACAGATGAAGCCGTCTCCTTCTACAATGAATGGGACTATTTTTGGGCTTTTGACGCACTAGGAAGGCGCATTTTAGCGCAACAAAAGTGCAGAGGTGTAAACAGCCTTCATTTTTGCTTTAAGGCCAGGGCCGATCCTGGGCGGGTGCCTGGGGTGCACTGCACCCAGGCGCCGCGGGTTGCGGGGCGCCAAACTGCAAGAGTTATCTCCGACTCCTCTCCATGTTTGCAGTGCGTCCTAGCCGGGACCGGAATTTCGTTTTTACTTCCGACAAATGTGGAGACGTGAAAACAACGCGATTTTACGCGGAAGGATCACGCAGTTTTCGGGTTTTTATCAGGGTAAGTAACATCTTCCTCTGCCGAAGTAGACATCTCGTTGACTACGGG
>BLSH010379081.1:434997-449725 GCA_018402905.1 Glandirana rugosa | reverse complement strand
TAGTTTGGTAGAAACCACCAAGCTTATTTATCCTGTTCTACACAGAATGTATATTATTCTAATAAAAAATACATTTGACCATTTATTAGACTTGGGTTGTGAGAAAAAAGCTGGGGGACAGCTTGGTTATTTCATCTGTCAAACACACATAACCAGCTCTCCTCCAATCACAGAGCAACTCTGTGAACTGCCATGCCTCTTTTTACATGTAGCCGCACACCAAACGTTTACCTGTGGATATCTGAGCCTGGATCAAGACTCGGACATTCACAGGTGAACAAGCTGTGTGTGGCTTTATGTGAGGAGTGACGGCCACTGTTAGCCGTTCATTCGTTTAAAGAGGCTGACCGGCCTCTGCTATTCGCAGTACCTGGTCATTTTACTGGCAAGAATCTGCTGCTGGAATCCACAGAATGCTAGGGACACCGGGCTAACCAAGTGCCCCATCGGACTAGTCACCCCCTACAACCATCCCTCCTCTTCCTTCCTGTATTGGCCTTCCATGGTTCACAGTTTTAATTGAATTAGCACAATAAAAGGTACAGCATGGGGGAATATCACCCCATAGGTGACCAGCCATGTGAAGGAGAACTTAAACTCCACAGATCTGTTATTGAAGTGATTGCAAAAGCAGGAGGTTTTTTTATCTTAATGCATTCTATGCATTAAGATAAAAAAACCTTCTGTGTGCAGCTGCCCCCTCAGCCCCCCGAATACTTACCTGAGCCCCATCTAGATCCAGCAATGTTGCAGGAGTGTCTCGGCTGCCCGGGACTCCTCTCCTCATTGGCTAAGTGCGGCGACATTGGCTCCCACTGCTGTCAAAGTTAGTCGGCCAATAAGTAAAGAAAGAGGGCGGGGCCAGGCTGTGGCATCGTGTCTGAATGGACACAGGGAGATGCTGCTCAGCTCGGGTGCCCACCTAGCAAGCTGTGGGTTGTGGGGGCACTCAACAGGAGGGGGGGCAGGAGCACCAAAGAGGAACCCGAGAGGAGCAGGATCTGGGCTGCTCTATGCAAAACCACTACACAGAGCAGGTTAGTATAACATGTTTGGTATTTTTTAACTAGAAATAAAATAGACTTTACAATCACTTTAAGCTTTACACCATGTACAGATTCTCTTTAACCCATCACATTAGAGTTATTATATATAACAGAACTGCACTGCACTTGTAGGCAGGGCCTTGGTCCAGGGTACCCAATCAGAGACAGACCACACACACAATTCTTGATGTTATAAATTATTTTGTATATTGCATACAGGTTAATGGTAATGAATAAAAGCAGTTATTTGAATGCACTGATATAGGGCAATATAGCAGTTGTTATTTATACACTGTCACCAGGCTTGGGCCTGTATTATCGGAGGATGCCTACCATAAGGGATGGTGGCTTGTGGCGGGATGGTGGCTTGTGGCGTACCAGAATGGCACTATAATACTGCTTGCAAGGACCTCATGTTACTTGTCCCAATAGTGAGATGCTGTTAGCCTTATAAAAATAAATAGTAAAGTATATTTATTCTCATTTTTTTTGTACATTTCTTCATTTACTTCCTGATTTCTGGCCTAGACCCAAAGGATGTCATACATCTCAGAAGTCTTCATGAGCATTTTATTTTTATTTTTTATTTGGAGGGGGAGGAGGGGCTTTCTCAGCTAAGCACCTTCCTCCTGCCTGCATGTCTGCGCTAAGAGAAGATGGATTCCAGGAAGTAAATGCTACATGAATCATAATCTGCCCTTACCCAAAATGGGTGTTTTGCAAAGTGATTTCTCAAAAAAATGATTTAAATGGCATTTACAGTTCCTATTGCTCACTTTAACCACTTGCCACCCGCCCACCGTCAAATGAAGAGCGGTGTGGCTCTCGTTCTGGGTGGATGTCATATGATAGCACCCTAGAATGTCCACTGTTGAGCGCCATGGGGGCGATGAGACCCCGATCTCTGAGGGCTGATGACATGGCTCTTTAACCATGTGACCGGCTGTGTTCAAGCACAGCCGGTCACATGTAAATGCAGTAATGGGCACTCCTCGCTTCACACTGACAGTGTGTGGCAAGGAGTGCTGATCAACGGTATCTCCTTGCAGGGGAGACCAGGGCAGGTAATCAAGGCACTCATCATCAGTGTCCTGGTTACAGGAAAGCCCCAGCAGTGCCCATTAGTGCCACCAATCAGTGCCCATCAGTGACACCAATAGGTGCCAATAAGTGATGCCAGTCAGTGTAGCCTTTTAGTGCCCATCAGTGCTGCCCATCAGTGCCTCCCATCAGTGCCCATCAGAGCTGCCTATCCATGCCACCTTTCAGTGCCCACCACTGCAGCCTATCAGTGCCCACCAGTGCCCCCTATCAATGGCCACCAGTGTCACCTATCAGTGCTCATCAGTGCCACCTATCAGTGCCCATAAGTGCCGCCTTATCAATGCCCATAAGTGTAGCTTATCAGTGCCCATCAGTGCAACCTCATCAGCGCACATCAATGAGTCCCGCTTCACACGGCGGCGACTTAGCCACCTGACAAGTCGCGCTCCATGCAGTGCAATGGAACCGTTCTAACAGCAGCGACTCAAGTCTCTCCGACTTAGAAAAAGGTTCCTGCACTATTTTGGGGGCGACTTCAAGCGACTTGCATTGATTTCTATTACAGAAGTCCTTTGCAAGCCAGGCTGAAGTTGTGCTGTATGGGGTGGCTTCAGAGTCGGGCAACTTTGGAGCAGCCCCAGTGTGAACCGGCACTGAAGGAGAACAATTACCTTTTTACAAAATTTACTGACAGAAGAAAAACAATTATTTCTTTTTTTTTAGTAAAAAATAAAAAAAAAACCCAGCAGTAATTAAATGCCACCAAAATAATTTGTTTTGTGTTTTTTTTTTTTTTTTTGTGTTTCTATTTGTGTGAAGAAAATGATTCAAAATTAATTTGGGTACAGTGTTGCATGGCTGCCCAATTGTCATTCAAAGTGCAACAGCACTGAAAGCTGAAAAATGGCCTGGGCAGGAAGGGGGTGAAAGTGCCCAGTATTGAGGTGGTTAAAATGGAAAAAGAAAAAAGCACTGCTATCAGATATGTGTGGTACAAGAGGTTGGAGAATTCAAGAAATCTTTTCTGGTACAGCTGTGCATATTAACCAATCAGCTGCTATGTATTGTTGTCAAAGCTTAAAGTGTATGTAAAGCCACTTGTTTAGGAACATACAATCCCATCTGATAAATAATGATCTGTGCCCCACTGTCTGTGCTGTATAAAAAAGATACCTTATTTCACAGCGCCTCCCGCCGCTCACGTGACCGCTCGCCTCTCTCCTCTCCCAAGCTGACAACTACAGCTGGAGGGGCCGAGAACCCCCGCTGACGTCAGCCGGGGAGGAGGAGAGGAGGAGAGAGGCGAGCAGTCACGTGAGCGCCAGGAAGCGCTGTGAAATAAGGTAAAAATTGGCATCTTTTTTATACGGCACAAACACTGGGACACATATCGTTATTTTACAGATGGGACTGTATACTGTTAATATATAACAATTATGATAGCAGCAGGAGAGGACGGGGTGGGCACTGTCACAAGCTGACAGGCAGGGAGGGAGGGGGGAGAGGAGCAGAGACAGGAGAGCTGCAGATGACGGAGACATGTAAACTGACCACAGTGTCAGGGCTCAACTGACATAGAAGTGTATCAGCGCTGCCTCTGCTAACGCAACTTAGTGAATGACCAATATAGGTATATACTCTACTCAATACATACATAAATGTAAAACTGATAAAAATTGCAAATTCAACAGTAAAAATGATATAAAAATAATTTAAACAAAGTGCAAAGCAATGAAAGGTAAGTAGAGTCATAGAAAATCACACATTATAAGATCAGTTCATCAGGAGAAGCAATCTCCCAAGAAATGGAGAAAATTAAGAAGAGAAGCAGACGACACCCCTGCTCGACAGGTAATAAACAGTCCAATATCCCACTGGAGACAAACGGCAAGTTTTTCCTCTAATCTCAAAGGGGATTCAAGTAAAAAGTTCTCTTGTGCTCGAAATAAAAATGCAATAGGCAAGCCGTCACCAGATAGATTGCAAGCTCACCTCAACAACTGAACCCCCAGGGGTCACACCAGCATAATAGGTCAGGACTTGGCCTGGAAGGTGGCCATCTTTTTCTTTTACTGCAATCTCCTTAGCAGCGATTCCTCCATGCATCCATGTGTAACAAGAGGGGTGGGGCAGTATAGTGTAGTACTTCTGATTAAACAACAAATCCACCTCATACTCCAAAATGAACACTCACATTTTTATTCATTGGGCCCCATACACATGGGCTTTTTTTGACGCCACGTTTTTTGCCGCTTCCTATGTTATTCAATGGCCCCATAAAAATGCCAACGTTTTTGAGCTGTAGAGGGCGTCGGCGTTAGTGAGGTGTAAATAGAACGTGGGACCAGTGTGTTCCGAGGCTGTAGCATTTTGGCGTTTTTGACGATAAGCCGGAAAAACGCTCACTAACGCGTTTTTAACACTGGCGTTTTCAGGTTAAATAATAGCAGAGGACTGTTATTTAAAAAAAAACGCCTACTGACGCCGACGCTCGCTACCGCTCATTAACGCTGATGCAAAACGCCTAAAAAAAAAGCTGATTTCAACCTGATGTCGGGCCCAACACTTTGCTTATTTTTTTGCATACGCCCGTGTGTATGAGGCCTTAAAAGCAAGTATGTATATAAAAAACAGTCATGGTTTTCCTCACTTGTCCTCCTGGTAAGGGTCACACACCGCCTGGCTCGTTCCACGCATATTGCCACCATCCACATGGCTTCCTCAGGAAAAAAAAAAAGCTGAGGTGTTTGTTGGCTTCATATGATTATACAGGGACTACAACAAAATGGCCGCAGATAAAAATAACAACAATGACAAGTTACAATAGTGAATTGGAACCAAAATGTCCGCGATTCTGCTTCTAGTGGGTGATCCTTGTAATCCAGGAAGTGCTAATCACCACAGAAAGCAACAGCACAGGAAAAAATAAAAACACAAAATGAATTTAAAACACGGCAAAGATGATTCATAATAAATATCCAAAAATGGGAGAGAATATGGTATCTGAAGTGCTTCAATGGAAATTAGAGAGGAAGTCATTGGGGGGACTATTTTTCCTGTATATATTAGCGGCATGGGTGCAACCTAAAAAGACTTCCCCCTAATTTTGCAACTGTATATACAAGGTACATAGTAGATGTTAATTCTCAAACTCAGCATTATTAGGTAGATGGACTGCAATATAATATAGAATCTGTAGGTACAGGTAAAAATCTCTTATTAGCCCTTGTGTCATTTTTATATAAATAGCTAATTTGCATAAAAATTACTATAAAAATTACAAAACGGTATTTACCACGAAAGTGTTGGGATGCAGCTAGTGGGGGAAATTCTGTACGTATTGGCGGGATAATTTCAGTGCTTAACCTCTTCCCTATGATAAAATGACATCGCCAGGGATACTCCGTCGATCCGGGCAAACGTCATATGACTTCCACCGCTTCTCGGTGCTACTGCAGGCCCCCGGGGGGCCCGCAGCACGACGATAGGGGATCGGACATGTCCCTCCCCGATCACGGTAAGGCCTCATACACACGGGCGTATCTTTAAAAATAAACAAAACGTCGGGCCCGACGTCAAGGAAAAAAAATCAGCGTTTTTCGGCGTTATGCATCGGCGTTAGTGAGCGTTAGTGAGCGTCGGCGTCAATAGGCGTTTTTTAAAAAAAAGCATCCCCTGCTATTTTTCAACCTAAAAACGTTGGCGTCAAAAAACGCCGGTACAATATTAGTTGGCATTTGTTGGCGTTTTGGTCAAAAAACGCCAAAACGTTACAGCCTCAGAACGCGATGGTCGTGGGTTCTACTTTCAGCTCACTAACACCGACGCCATCTACAGCTCAGAAATGCCAACGTTTTTATGGGGCCATTGACTAACATGGAGAGCTGCAAAAAAACGCCAGAAAACGCCGGCGTCAAAAAAACGTCCGTGTGTATGAGGCCTAAAGAGTGAATGAAAATGCCAAATGAAAAAGCCAAATCCGCCGCTAAGACCACATTTATCTTGCGCAGAATCACCTGCTGAAAAAAAAGCTATCTGCTACCATAGCAATGGTATTCCACTACAAACGGCCACCGTAATATGGCGGCCTTGAAATGGTTAAATAAAAATGCCATAAATCTATCCCGTAGTTTGTAGACGCTATAACTTTTGCGCAAACCAATCAATATACACTTATTGGGAATTTTTTTAACAAAAATATGTGGAAGAATACAAATTGGCCTAAACTGATGAAGAAATTACATTTTTTATTGGATGTTTTATAGCAGAAAGTAAAAAATATTGTTTTTCTTTTCAAAATTGTCGCTCTTTTTTTGTTTATAGCGCAAAAAATAAAAAAAGAGGTGATCAAATACCACCAAAAGAAAGCTCGATTTGTGGGGAAAAAAAGTACATGTTTTATTTGTATACAGCGTCGCACGGCCGCGCAGTTGTCAGATGAAGTGACGCAGTGCCGTATCGCAAAAATTGGCCTGGTCATTAACCACTTCTGTTTAGGTGGACGTCATATGACGTCGCTACCTTTGAGATGGCAGCTACAGGCACCATTCAGATATTGTTTTTTTCAGGAAGCGATTCTTAGCGGCGGATTCGGATTTTTGGGGGCTGTCATTTTGTTCAGATTTTTTTTTTGTTTTTTGCATTTTAGTGTTAATCTGAGATGTGAGGTCTTTTTGACCCCAGATCTCATATTTAGGAGGTCCTGGCGTGCTTTTTTCTATTACAAGGAATGTTTACATTTCTTGTAATAGGAATAAAAGTGATCAATTTTTTTTTAAAAAAAGAACAGTGTTAAAATAAAAAGTAAAATAAATAATTAAAAAAAAAAAAAAAATTAAAGCACCCAGTCCTTGCGAGCTCGCATACAGAAGCGAACGCATACGTAAGTCCCGCCCACATATGAAAACGGTGTTCAAACCACACATGTGAGGTATCGCCGCAATCGTTAGAGCGAGAGCAACAATTTTAGCACCTCCTCTGTAACGCAAAACTGCTAACCTGTAGAATTTGTTAAACGTCGCCAATGGAGATGTTTAAGCTGCAAAGTTTGTCGCCATTCCGCGAGCGGACGCAATTTTGAAGCATGACATGTTGGGTATCATTTTACTCGGCTTAACATTATCTTTCACAATATGGAAAAAAATTGGCCTAACTTTACTGTTTTCTTATTTTTTAACTAAAAAAAACTGAATTTATTAAAAAAAAAGCACGCTTGGAAGACCGCTGCGCAAATAAGGTGTGACATAAAGTTTTGCAATAACTGCCATTTCATTCTCTAGGGTGTTAGAAAAATATATATATATATATAATGTTTGGGGGTTCTTAGTAATTTTATAGCAAAAAAAAATGATTTTAATTTGTAAACAATGAACCCAAAAAACAGTCCCCTTACTGAGGTGGTTAAGGGGGTAAAACCTTCCGGGGCTGAAGAGGATTACAAGGATGTCTCTATAATGGACTGCCTATAACATGGACTTTTTCTATACATCAGGGACTGTTCTTACCAAACAGGGATTGGAACTATGAAAGTTACATTTGGTAGAGGGACAGAAGATAATGCAAGGACAGAGGGGTTTGTTTATACAACAGGGACTGTCCCTATGGTGCCATACACAGTACTGGGTGAAGGAGAGGGACTGGTCTCCAGGTCAGGGACTGTCTCTCTGTGTACTGTGACATGCTGTGTATACGGGGGGTCTCTCAGCATGCAGCCAGTGTTGTCCTGTGTCTCAGTGTAGCACACACAGGCAGTAGACATGTACAAACACACCGACAGCTAAGAAATCCCCTCCCTCCTGCGCACTCCTTCCTGGTCCCCTCACAGAGATTTATGATTCTAAGGCCTCATACACACCGGCGTAATAGCAAAATGTCGGGACCGACGTCAGGCTAAAATCGGCGTCAAAAACGCAATTTCGTCTGCATTTTGCATGGGCATTAACCACTTGCCGACCGCCAACCGCAGGTCATATGACGGCGGGTGTGATAACGCTCACTGTGTTCGGGGAGGGCCAGGGAGCGGGTGCGGCGGCTTCGATTGCCGCCGGCTACCCGCGATGGCCCCCCGGAGTGAAGGAACGGAGGTCCGTGCATGTAAACACGGACCTCCGTTCTGTGAAGGGGGAAGGGCTGTGATCACAGCCTTCCTGTATACGGAGGCTGTGACCACTTCCCTTCCCCAGCTAGGGCAGCCCCCATACAGTTAGAACACGCCCAGGGAACACAGTTAACCCTTAGAGCGCCCCCTGCAGGTTAACCCCTTCACTGCCAATGGCATTTACACAGTAATCAGTGCATTTTTATAGCACTGATCGCTATATAAATGCCAATGGTCCCAAAAAAGTGTCAAAATGGTCCGACATGTCCGCTGCAATATCACAGTACCGCTAAAAATTGCAGATCGCCGCCATTACTAGTAAAAAAAAAAAAAAAAACCCCAAAAATGAATTCTCATCATCCGTAAACGCGACCACTTTTGCGCAAACCAATCAATAAACGCTGATTGTGATTTTCTTTTATCGCAAATATGAGGAAGAATATAAATCGGCCAAAAACGGTGAAAAAAAATGTTTTTTTATATTTTTTTTTTTGGATTTGTATTTTAGCAAAAAGTAAGAAATTTGGGGTTTTTTGCAAAATTGTCGCTCTTCTTTTGTTTATAGCGGCGATCAGAAATGACGCAGCGATGATCAAATACCACCAAAAGAAAGCTCTGTTTTTGGGAAAAAAAGGACGCAAATTTTGTTTGGGTACAACGTCGCACGACCGTGCAATTGTCAGTTAAAGCGACGCAGCGCCGAATCGCAAAAAGGGCTCCGGTCCTAAAGCTGGAAATCCTTCCGGGGCTGAAGTGGTTAATGAGCGTCAGTGAGCGTCGGTGTCAATAGTTTTTTTAAAAAAAAAAACATTTCTCTGCCATCTTTTAAACTAAAAATGCTGGTTAACATCACGTTAATGTGCGTTAGTGAGCGTTTTGCCGGCTCAGCTTCAAAGACGTCATAACGTTACAGCCTCGGAACACGCGGGTCCTGCGTTCGATTTACAGCTTAATAACGCCAACGCCCTCTACAGTTCAAAAACATCTGCGTTTTTATGGGGCCATTGAATAACATGGAGAGCTGCAAAAAATGCGACAGTAAAAAATGTCCATGTGTATGAGGCCTTATAGCACAGCCATCGCGGAGCATGCCAAGTTGGCAGGTTAGGGAGGGGGGAGGGGAAGAAAGTTACCGACAAGTTGGCACAGGCTCACCCATCCATCACACACCTCTGAAGAGCTCATACAACCCCCTCTGACCACCCAATGTGTCCCACTCCCCAGCATATCACCTTATGAAGCGGGCAACGGCCGGCAGCTACCCCCTACCAGAATAACACTTACTGTGCGATCAGGGCATCCCTGCTCCTTGCTCTGAAGGGTCGGGTAGGTGCCTGGTAGAGATCCCTGTGGAGGTGAAGTAGCCGATACTCCAGCCTGGTTCTTTTGTATGCCGAGAGTGGAGCCCCACACTGACCTGGCCCAGATGCCAGTAGAGGAGCTGGGTGGTCATCCAGCGTGATGAAGAGCGCTAGGCGTGGAGTTAACTCCTCCTCCGCTTTGAATGCTGAGCAGGAAGTCACAGCCCTGGTTGCTAGACGATAGGCGGCTCTAGCAATCAGTGACCAGTAGAGTATGAGGCGGAGGCGGAGTGAGCACCAGCGTTATCCCGATTTTTTTGTATAATGTGAAATATGATGTTACGCTGAGTAAATAGATACCTAACATGCCACGCTTTAAAATTGCGCACACTCGTGGAATGGCGCCAAACTTCAGTACTTAAAAACCTCCATAGGCGACGCTTTAAACATTTTTACAGGTTACCTGTTTAGGCCTCATTTACACTGCTGCTGGTAAACAGACGTTTAGAGGCATTTGGGCATTTTTTTTTCAGCTGCCCCTGTACTTTCCTCTATGTTATCTTATCACTACATTTACACAGGGTCGTTTAAGGTCGTTTCCAGGCAGTTCAGTTCAGAGGCTTTTTTTGGAACGCAAAAGAATGGGTTCAGACGCCAGTTCAGAGGCATTTGAAACGCCAAACAGCTTGTAGATGCAGCTAAACGCGGAAACTCACGTCTAGGAGCATTCCATATACAGGTGTTTCCATTTTAAAAAAAAAAATGTTTTCTTTTTTCAAAAACGCTCCTAGACGTGAACATGGCAAAACACTGCTAAACACGCCTAAACACAGCATGCAAAACGCGGCAAAATGGACGTTTTAAGCCTCGTACACGCAGTTCGACGATCGTATACAACAGGTCGTACGAACGACCATGGTATGCAAATCCGACCGTTAGTTCGCGTCAGGGGAGGGCTGGCCCAGGGGGTAGGGTGGCAATTGCCCCCCAGGCCACCCTAACTTACATTTAAAATGGCCGATGGCTGCTGCCCTCTCACACTTTTTTTTCTTGTGGAGGAAGGAAATGGGACCCAGGGGCGCAGCCAGCAACTAACTGCAGGCAAAGGGGGGGCACCCAGGGCCGGCCCTACCATGGATCCCGCTAGGCCCATTGGGTGGGCATGGATGGTGAGCTAATTTGGTGGTTCAATGGGCCACTTGACTGGACTTGCCCCCCAGGCCTACAGCTGCCAGCCCTCCCCTGGTTCGCGTGATTAGAACAGCCAACGTATGGCGGTCGTACAACAGAAGTTGGATGAGCAGACTAGAAAACGTTGGTTGTATAACAAGCGTTCGTACGACCGTTGTATCGTGTGTACAGAGCAGTTGGTCCAACAAGTTGTACTGTGCAAAACACGCATGCTCAGAAGTCAGGAACGCCCGGAAGTGTCCATTCTTGTAAACCTACCTTCCTAATTCACAAATCACATGCACCTGAACTTCCTCGCTATACGCTTGTAACACGTCACTACGTTAGGCTTGGTCGTACGATCGCTTATTGCATGTTAGTACGCAAGATACAACAGCCAACATACAATTTGGTCCGTTCGGTCGTACGATCGTCGAACCATGTGTACGGGGCTTACGACGCCAGTTTCTAGCTGTCAAGATAAAACATTCAGGGGAGGGTGAAACAGCATCCCATGTAAATGGAGTCTTAGGGTTACAGAGGAGGTCTACTGCTAGAATTATTGCTCTCGCTCCAACGTTTGCAGCATTTGTAACCTGTGTGTATCTGACTCTGCTACCAGCCAGTGCCTCACCAGCCACTCACCTCTCTGCACGTCCCTGCTAAATGGGCTCTATAGCCTCATACACACGGTGCGACGGTCGTATGAAAATGGTCGTAGAACCACTCGTTGTACAATCATCCGACCGTTAGTATGCGTGATTAGAACAGCCGACGGTTGTACAACAGGAGTTGGATGAGTAAACTAGAAAACTTTGGTTGTGCCAACAAGCGGCCGTACAACCATTGTATCGTGTATACAGAAAAGTTGGTCCAACAAGTTGTACTGTGCAAAACGCGCATGCTCAGAAGTCAGGAACGGCCGGAAGTGTCCGTTCCTTCTTAATTCACAAATTAAAGGCACCCAAACTTTCTCTTTATACGCTCGTAACACATCACTACGTTCGACTTGGCCGTACGATCATTTAGTGCATGTCAGTACGCGAGATACATAAGCCAACATACTATTTGGGCCATTCGGTCGTACGACCGTCGCACTGTGTGTATGAGGCGTAAGGCTGGTCATACATTATACAATTTTCTTTTTCAATTTCCTTTAGATTTACCTTCAACTATGTAGTGGAAAGGCCTGCCTGATTGCATACAAATTGAAAGTGTTTAGGGGTGACCTCATATTATATGGTTTTGGTAAATCTAAAGGAAAGTTGAACAAGGAAATTGTACAGTGTATGGCCAGCCTAAGTCTTGGTTCACATCTATGCGAGCTGCAGTTTGGGCAGTTAATTCATTTTTACTGGTTCTGGACCGGCTCACGCACTTTTACTGCTGCAGAGTGGCAGCGTCCCGCAAATCGGCGTCTATAAACGACAGCTCGTGCGTGCGCTGTAGCGGCCCGCCAGTGGCGCGCTCTCGTGCTCGTCGCACTCTGTAGGAGTGTGGCCATGTCTCGGGCAGACCCGGTCTCCGCTGGCGAGCTACAATTGCCTGGCAGAGAGGAAGAACGGGGAACCGCCGATGTAAACACGGTGGTTCCCCGTTCTGTCAGTGGGTATTTAAAAGATCTATTGATCCCTGTCACTGGGATCAGTTAGATCTCTTATGCCCCTGGCAGCCCAGCCCCCTCACAGTTAGAACACGCCTAGGGAACACAGTTAACCCCTTCACTGCCCCCTGTAGATTAGCTCCTTCACTGCCAATGACATTTATACAGTAATCAGTGGACATTTACATTTCTGATCGCTCTATAGATGTCATTGGTCCCAAAATGTGTCAAAAATGTGTGACATGTCCGCCCAATATCACAGTCCCGATAAAAATTGCAGGTCGCCGCCATTACTAGTAAAAAAAAAAAAAAAAAATTGTAAAATGACAGAAATTAATTCTCATGGTTTGTAAACGCGGCAACTTTTGTGCAAACCAATCAATAAACGCTGATTTCGGGTTTTTTTACCAAAAATATGAGGAAGAACATAAATCTGCCAAAACCTATGAATACGTTTGTTTTTTTATATTTGTTTTGGATTTGTATTTTAGCAAAATGTAAGAAATGTTTTTTTTTTTTTTTGCAAAATTGTCGCTCTTCTTTTGTTTATAGCGGTGATCAGAAATGACGCAGAGGGGATAAAATACCACCAAAAGAAAGCTTTGTGGGTAAAAAGGATGCAAATCTCGTTTGGGTACAACTACGCACGACCACGCAATTGTCAGTTAAAGCAACGCAGTGCCGAATCGCAAAAAGTGCTCTGGTCCTACAGTGGGAAATCCTTCCGGGGGTGAAGTGGTTAATGGGCTGTCCTACCCACAAGAAAGAATCCTCTGACACTCTTTGTAAGATCACCTTTAGTGATGCATTCATTCTTAATGGCACCCTTGCGCATCTGCTAAAGAGCAGCGCGTTTCTCTGCGTTTCGGGACAGCGAGTGATTTCACACGCGTTCCTGAGACGCAGTAATGTGAACCAAGTTTAAGGATTTCTGGAATATAATCAATATTTTTTTTTTTTGCAGTAATGTTCATATAAAATAATCCAGATTTTTTTTTTACTTCGTACATATTACTTTCCATACCACGTCTGGGAAATGTCAGCAATGAATAATGGAAATGACATGGGGATATTTTGTAAATGGTCAACATTTCCCAGAAGTCTCTCCTGCACCAAAATGCCATATTTGTTTATGGATTATCCTAAGGTATTCCAGGGCTCATGCACACTGCGGCTCAAAAAAAAGCTGCTCTCACAGGCATTTGACATTTTATTTCTGTGTCTAAAAGCTTGAAGAAGCTTCTACTTGTTTGTGCTTTTTTGCACACTTTTATTGAGCTACTTTGAGCTTCTTTGCGCATAAGCATTTTTTTTTCACAAACCCTACCCTCAGCTCATTTTATCTTTTTTTGTGCTTTTTTGAGCTTCTTTGAGCTCTTTTGCGCACTTAGGCGTCTTTTCTGCTCGAAAGCTCCTCTCAAAAACGCAAGTTTGGTGGGGGTTTTTTTCTGCCTGTAAGAGCATATGCCTGTAAACTTTGAAAAAGCCATAGTGTGCATGGACACATTGGAATAACATGGAGGGGAGTTTACAGGCAGAAAAATGGGAGCTCAAAAAAGCTCTAAAGCCTTTTATGAGCCACTTCTTTAAGTTCCTTTGAGATCCAATGTGCATGAGCCTTAACCTTGTTCATTGGTGCTTTGATGAATTATGACATCTGCAATTATCCATCACAGGTGGCTTGTGTCATCTGATCAGAGTATGGCCCCTTTCACACAGGCTTTCTGATCAGATCTCTCTGTCTGATCGGAGCCTCCATTCACTCCTATGAAGCGGCGGATGTAGGTGGTGACATGTCCGTTGACACCCGCTGCTATCCGATCCAATCCTGTCTGTGAAATCCAGGCAGATGGTGACCCATCTTGTGGATCGGATGGGATCGGATGGAAATGGACAGGCGGTCTGTTTTCATCCGATCTCCCCATAGAGAAGAGCGGGTATCTGACAGGTCTGTCTCAGCACAGTGAGCGGAGACAGATCTGTCACCTGCCGGATCGATCCCCCGCTCAGCAAAGCGGAGTCCGCCGGGCAGATCGGCCATTTGAAAGGGCCCTTAGAGAAGACAGCAAGAAAAGCGAGTTGTCTGTACAATGGAAGGTGAGCTGAGAAGAACAGGACATGGACCTTTCAAGAGCATTACAAGTTTACAGGAGTACATTTCTGACATGGAACAATATACAGAAACAGTAACATTTGTCTATCTTCTTTTTAATAATTTTCTATCTTTTTATATTATTTTTAACATTACAAAGCATTCTATGTATTAAGGTAAAGAAACCTTCTGGGTGCAGCTCCCCAGCCCCCATTATACTTACCTGAGCCCAATCTCGATCCAGTGATGTCCATGAGAGCAGCTCTCTGGATCTCTGTTTCCTCATTGGCTCACACAGCTGCGGTCAATCACAGCCAGTGAGCCAATGCGGAGAGTGAGTGGGGGGGGGGGGGGTGGGGCCAGGCCTCGGTTACT
>BLSH010379081.1:416379-429075 GCA_018402905.1 Glandirana rugosa | reverse complement strand
TATTTGTAGGGCACTTGCCCTAGTTTGAAGATGATTTTAGAACAGTTATATGGCTTCTACCGTTAATTAATACTTTTCAGACACAGTTTGAAGATGAACCACATTCATCTCCATTTTTGCATTTTTTAAGTTTTTATTTTTTTAAAAATATTTAAAGTTATTTCCCTGTCCCCATTTTTTTGTAGGGCACTTGCCCTACCCTTACCCCCATTTTACTTCCTTTTGCAGCCCTCTGGGGCTTTCCAGGACTTTCCTACAGCCATTTTTGTGCCTAAAAGTTCGGGTCCCCATTGATTTCAATGGGGTTCGTTGTCCGTGCGAGCGTTCGGGTTCCGTCCGGACCCGGACCCGGACTTTGTCCCGAAGTTCGGACGGACCAGCAGAACCCGAACGTCCAGGTGTTCGCTCAACTCTAGTTACTATTATACGTTACTTAAAATAATTATAAACCACCACCTTGTAAACAACCCATTCAGTTTAAAATAAAAACGAAAGGCAAAACATTTGTGTATAGATATATAAAACTATATAAATACCTTTTTTCTCCTTTTTTATAAGTAATTCAATTCCCTCTTTTTTCAGCTGCATTAGAGTGATTTTGATCAGATTTTCAGTGCAATTATATAGTGAGACTTGGTTGCATTTTGGATGTGGCTTGCATATTACATAGGGGCCATAATTGCACTGTTACTCTCACCAAAGTAGTACAGGAACTTTTGCCAAAATCGCAGAGCACATAGCCGCATTAATGTGAATGGACACCATTGAAAACATTATGATTTCTTCCGGCAAGAAACATTAACAGCTATAGTATGTATGCTCCCTAAACCTAATGCAGATGGATGCATAATTCTGGCCACTCAACTGAATGGAATTATTGGCAGACTCCTACACAGGGATCAGACAGGCTTCATACCAACTTGACAAGCCAGTGACAACATTCGCGGGGCAGTCCTTCTAGCACACGCAGCCAGAATGCGCCATTTCCCAGCATGGTTCCTCTCGCCCAACATAAGGAAGGCTTTTGATTCTGTAACTTGGCCTTACCTACACTATACTATACAGAAGTGGGGGTTTGGCCCCCATTTCATGCAGTGGATCACAACGTTATATGACAAACCACGGGCATATGTCAAATATGCTGGCTACAAATCGGAAACATTTAATATAGGAAGAGGAACTCGGCAGGGTTGCCCACTGTTACCCCTCCTATTCGCTCTATCCATTGAACCATTGGCACAATTAATTAGAACAAACCCAACAGTCACAGGTGTTGAACTAGGAGGACATTAGCATAAGATCTGTTTATTTGCAGACAATATCCTGTTGTTTCTGTCATCCCCACTAACCTCTGGCCCCAACCTTTTATCCATTTTCAATAGATTTGCAACTGTTTCAGGTCTAGTGGTTAACACACAAAAATCAATGGCATTAAACATATCTCTTACACCCACCGAACTAGACTCAGCATGTGTGGCCCTCCCATTCGCATGGGCATCAAATTCAATCCCATACCTGGGAATTCACTGACTTAACACAACTTTTTTCGTACAACTACCCAGCAATGCTAAGACTGGTTACGAACCTCATGACGCACTGGTCCCCACTCCCCATATCATGGCTAAGGAAAATAACAGTTGTTAAAATGTGCATATTGCCCAATCTCCTATATCTCTTCAGAGTCCTGCCAATTCCAGTCCCAACATATTATCTGCGAATCCTGCAAGTAAGGACGTCCAAGTTCATTTGGGGTACTACTACCAAGCCTAGGGCCCCCAGACACACCCTTTACCTCCCTAAAATAAGTGATGGATTAGGCATTCCTAATTTCTCGGTATTCTATAAATGCACACATAGCAAGTCTACCCAAATATCATTCCACTCGAGAAATCCCTTTATGGGTAACAATTGAATCTGTAGAAAGTGATCCTATATCTGTCTCCAATTTGTTATGGCTTCACCCGGGTGACCGCTCAAATGTGCGTAACCCAATTACTAAACAATTCATCTCCCTCTGGGACAAAGTGAAATTAAAACATAATTTTCAGTCCCCCCACAATCCCTTCCTCTTATTCCTCAGGAATCCGGCCTTCTACCCAGCCTGGGAATCACCTAGGGCATTTCACCTCTGGGCCTCCCTAGGACTCCTCAGATTGCATAACTTAGTCACATCCTCCTCCTTCCTTACATTCCCGGCTCCCAAAGCTCTAACTTGCCACAATCTGAGATATTCCGATATCTCCAAATAAAAAACTTCTATGCACAACTTGTACACAATAATGCCCCCCTCAATCACCTCTTTGCATTCAAAAATATATGCAAACAGGACCCACATGCGAAAGGCATCATCTCAACCCTTTATTCCCTCCTCCTAACCAGTGCGGGGGCAGGTAAACCACAATATGTCCAGAAGTGGTAGAACGACTTTGGTCGCACTCTTGACACAGATGAGTGGGCGGAAATCTGGTCAGCAATTAAATCATCCTCACCCAATATCCAGGTGATGGAAACTAATTACAAAGTACCTACTAGATGGTACTTAGTACCCTCAAGGATCACTAAATTTGTTCCATCCTATGCACCCCAATGTTTTAGAGGATGCTCTGACTTGGGCGCCTATTATCGCACTTGGTGGACTTGCCCAGTAGTGCAAACCTTCTGGAAAAGCATATTTGAAATAGCATCCGAGTTAACAGATATCCCACTAAATCCTGACCCAACCTCGGCACTTCTATTCTTAAAACCAGACATTTTTCCCCGCAAGCAATTCAGACTCCTAATTCAACTATTCACAGCCGCCAAACAAACCGTAGCTAAGGCATGGAAATCACCCTCCCTAATGGTCGCAGAAACCAAACACAGAGTAACTAAATATATGATACACGCTAAAGCAGAAGCTATTGAAAGAGACCAGCTCCCTAGGTTTGAACATACCTGGAAACCCTGCATTGAGCTCTACTTGCCCTCCTTGTTTCAACAAGAAGCTCTATTGGCATGGTGAACCACATATAACTCAAGAACTTGAAGCTGAGCGGGCGGCACAACCATCCCCGTGGACTCCCTTACCCCTCCTCTCTCCCCTCCTTTCTTCTCTCTTTCTCTGTCCTGCAAGCAGTTATCTAATATGACGTGATTTTGTTTATCTAAGTACAGCTAGTTGCATCCTAACATCTCCAAAATCGAAATGTCCTCACCAGATGTAAAAACTAGGTCTACACTCTCCCACGGACACAGCTAGCTCCCTATTGGGGTGTCCAGGAGAATGGAATGCCTTACTTAAGAGGACATCTTGGATTCAAACCTAATCTCAATATACTGCCATACCTAATGTTTCAGTAGTAGTCATTTGTTTTCCTTTGCTATATACGTTGTCATAGTACAATTTCCCTCAAAAAACGTGACTTATGTGAATGTATATGTACATCTCATGTCCTGTTCAGATTTTGTAAAACCCAATAACATTTTTGAACAAGAAAACATTATGATTTCCATTGTCATGTGATTCTGAAATCACAACTGAAACTGCACTGGTGTGAACCAGGCCTACATTCAGAATGTTATTCTGTACCTTCTGGGGTTCCATTCAATGTCTACACCCACTTATTACTGTCTGTACTGCCTGTGTGTGCCAGGGACATTATATTATACTGCACAGAGCTCATTGGTTAATTACCACTAGTATTGATTAATTCACATGGAGGCAAACCTTTCCCACATAAGACCTATAAAGATCCTATTAACAGAATTCTCCTGACACAATTTTATGACTTCATTCTCTTTAGGAAAAGTTAATTCCACATTTATATGCAGATCAAGCTGTCCAGAAAATATGTCAATGTTCTCATTCATAGTTGGATATAGAATAGTCTCATTTCAGACATTGCAAAGTCTTTTTTTAGCACACCAATTTGACTTTGTAATTCGGTGCATTTATTTTGGACATGTGTAATAAAAATTTCACTTTTCACTGCAAACATACCAATGACAAAAATTGGAACAAATATGTTGGGATAATAAAACACAATGGGGAAACATGGGCAGTAAAGGCTCTTTCCGAGAAGCGGTAAGCTTACCGCCCTCTGAAAAAGCAATCTGAAGTGAATTCCTTATCAGAGGGTGGTATAGGAGCCGCTGACAGACACTGAGGATGTACTACTGCCGCCTCCTGAAGCCTGTTTTTTTTTTTTTTTTTTTGTATTTTGCTTTTTTTATTGGCAAATGGCAATTTTACATTGCAGAACCGCATCACAACTGCAAGCCAAGCAGGAGGCCCTATTGATCACAATGGGCAAGTCTGACAAATTCTGCAGCCAAGTTAAAATCTGGTTGTATTATTAGCATTTTCATGGGTGATCAGGGGGCGTAAAACTGCAGCTCACCCTCCTGTTTTTAACTACTACCGTATGGAAGAGTCCTGGCAGTTTTTTGAAGCCCAATTGTACCCTTAGGCCCTATTCACATGGATGGTACAATCAGATCCCCTGTCAGTTTTTCAGGTGGACTTAAATAAGAAGTTCAAGTTTCTTAAAAAAAAAAAAAAATTATACTCACCTAGGTGGATGCATCATCGGTCCGATGCTGCATCTGTCCCCACTACAAAGACTGAGAACTGAGCGATCAAACATCACTGATCCCTCAGTCCTCTGAGCCACTGAGCAGAGAGCCGGCGACTGTCAGTCACTGGCTCTATGCTCTGCTCCCCCAGTGCAGCTGGTGAGAGCTTGAGACAGCTGCTGGTTTAACCTGCTGTCAGCTGAAAAAGGGTCACAGGAGTGCAGTCAGTTCTGACCTGGATCTGTGATCCACCAGAGAAGTATAGTCAAACAAGCTTTGGCCATACCTCTCCTTTAATAAAAAGTTCCATGTATGTCTATGGGCAGACAGACGTAAACAGAAAAAATGAAATAGAGTGCTTTTCTGTTTTTTTAGACCTTAACGTGACAGATTGGAAGTCATTTTCATCAAGACATCCATAGATCCAATGTGGGTCTACAAATCTCTGGTTTTAAATCCAGAAAAAAACTGAATGGGTACAAATGTCACAAATCCTGTTCTGCCCTGATTCAGTAGGGGATCTGTTCACTGGAAATGACTGGGCCTCTGTGAAAAGAGTCTAACTTTAAATCAGCTAAACACATTCCAGCTGCATAAAAATGTAAGGTGTGTGAAAGTCTCACAGTCTAATTTTGTTATAAAGCAGCCACAGCCTGGAAAGAAAAGCCTGTGTCCTGCCAACATGCTGCAGAGAAGGACCTTTGCTCTCTATGTGGAAGCAGTGGTCTCTCTGACAATATAAAAAACACCTGCTGAGGCTGGATTCACACCTATGCATTTTTAGTCCTTTTTGCATTTTGCAGATTTGGACTACATTCCATATAACATGGTTTCCTATGGAACACGTTCTGTAGAGCAAATCTGCAAAACGCAGAAAGCACTAAAAATGCATAGGTGTGAATCCAGCCTAAGCCAGACCTATAACTCTGCAATCACAAATGCTCCCTATTTGACTTAGCTTTAGCTCTGACTCTGACTCAATAGGGGGTTGTTAGACCTCAGCAGAAAGACCGCTGCTTCCACACAGAAAGCAAAGGGGCTGATTTACTAAAGGTATATAGACCGCGCACTTTGCAAAGTGTATTTGCATTCTGCAAGAGCAGTTGCTCCAGAGCTTAGTAAATAAGCAAAAGCTCTGCTGATTTCCATCGTCCAGTCATGTGCCAGCAAAAATGCTGTTTTTTTTTTAAATTTTCCTTGCACGTGACGTTGCAATGATGTTGTGTTGTGTGACTGTCATTAAGGATGTAAACCAACTCTGTGTATGAGAACCCTCCGAACCTGAAGTGCCCCAGGCCCCCAAGGTCTAAATCCGACCCTGGATGGGCTCATGTGTTGTGGCTGCAGTTTGTAGAGCCATGGCTGATTGATTCCCCTGTGTCCATTTATTGCTTCACCTAGCTGGTCTCTATGCATTAAGGGAACTGGACAACTTCACATAGGGGTTGATTTACCAAAGGCAAACAGACTGTGCACTTAGCAAAGTGTGGTTGCACTCTGCAAATGCAGTTGCTCCAGAGCTTAGTAAATTAGGTAAAGTTTCATTTGGAAACAATACCCAATCACATGCAAGGAAAAAAAACAACAGCATATTTGCTTGCACATTGCACATTGATTGGATGATAGAAGTCAGCAGAACCTTTGTTCATTTACCAAGCTCTGGGGAATCTGCACTTCCAGAGTGCAAGTGCACTTGGCAAAGTGCAGTCCATTTGTCCTTAGTAAATCAACCCCCAAGTGTCTGATATTTAACCCTCCTGGCGGTATTCCCGAGTGTGGCTCGGGGTGAATTTTCACTGCCAAAAGTGGTAACCCCTGAGCCACACTTGGGATTGCATCGCTGGATCCAGGCAGCTTTACTCACCTTGTCCCCTGGATCCAGCGATGTCCCCCGCCGTGTCCTCCGCCCGATTCACTGTGATGCCGGGCTCCGTTCCCTGAGAGCGCTGCGTCTCATGAAGATGGATATTCTGACTCCTAACTGTTGTAATGGCGACTTATCCCTTGTTGAGACCTCTATGCCTGGCCTGTATAAGCAGATATGATCACCGCAGACAGTTCTTATCAGATAGTGACTCACCAATTACTGATTTCTTCCATGAGCGTTTATTCATTGGAATAGCAGGTACAGCATACAACAAATGTGACAGATGGTCGAAAGATGGTAACTGCAGGTCAAAACATAGTAATGTGTCCTAGGATGCGAGTAGATTGAGAGAGGCCTTCTAGCATGTAGCCATATTCTTTACCTCATGAGAGAGAGGACACAGGAAGAGGAACTAGAATAGCAGAGTGCACCAGGAACCGGAAGTTACAGAGTAGAGTGAACTAGGAAGAGGAAATTAGCTCACAGAGGATGGGAGGTACACACTTAGAAAATACAATAGAAGGGTGTAATATCCAAAAGAACCACAAGATGGCATTGTAATAACCAACTATAAAAACATTACTATAGCTGCCTATTTATGTTACATGGAAATCATGTAACAGAACAATGGAGTCCAGCAGCAAATTCAAAAAGTGAAACACACAGCATTCATACAGTACACTGTGATCTGTAAGATGACATTACTGTATGAAATCATTTCACATCCTCTTTGTCCCTAGTGGTTTGTCCAGAGCCCTGCATGAACTTTTATATTATATATGCCATTCTTTCTGCCTGGAAACTTGAAAACGTCCATGGCAACCAAAAAGCGTCCCTTTACGTCAAAAGCGTTTTTTGATCGGCTAGAAAACAGCGATAGTAAATAAGAATCATTTGCAGAATTGAGTGATACTGATTGGTGGGGAAATTCATCATCAGACACTGAAAGTGACGACAGCGATAATTCTGCAACTGAACAAATTTCAGTGTTTTTGATTTGATTACATTATTGAATACATTTTATTATTAACATATTATTATTTTTGATAATTATTTTTAGTTATTTATTTTATTATAATTTATGATTTCAAACTTTATCATACCCGGGATGTCTACTAGACTCTTGTTTGGACAGATTTAAGTGAGTTATTCCTAAGAATTACAGGCCTACAATATAAAATGCCAAATTTCTATGTGAAACAATGTACCGCTTTTAGACGCAAAAATCTGACATAATCACCGCCAGGGAGGTTAAGGTTATACTAAAGGTTGAGCTTTTTTAAAAAAAAAAATAACAAATACTTAATTGCTCTGTGCAAGGGTTTTGCCCCGCTCCTTCTTTTCTGAGGTCCCCCAGTGATGCTCTTGGCTCCTCCTTTTCTCGAGTCCCCCCTCAGAGAGTCGATTTCCCTGGGGGGAACTTGTACGGGCGCTCCCGAGTTCTGCTGCTGCGTCCATTGACTCAGCCCCACCCCCCCCAGCTCCCATTTCACTGGATTTGATTGACAGCAACAGGAGCCGATGGCTCCCACTGCTATCAATCTATCCAATGAGGACCAATGAGGACCCCGAGACAGTGGCTGGAGCTGCTGGGCTCGCCCTCGAAGCTGGAACGATCGGGCTCAGGTAAGTAAAAGGGGGGTTCTGAGGGGGCTGCAGGAGGTTTTTTACCTTAATGCATAGAATGCATTAAGGTGAAAAACCTCAAGACTTTACAACTCCTTTAGCCACTTGCTGACCAGCCACTGTGGCTTGACAGTTGCAAAGTGGTTCGTTATCGCGAAACGCCATCACCTGACGGCAGCCGCGATAACGAGTATTGTGTTCCGGGGGGTCAGGGAGCGGGTAGTGCGGACTCAATCTCCGCCGGCTACCCGTGATGGCCCCCCCGCAGTGAGAGAACGGAGGTCTGTGTAAGTAAACATGGATATCCATTCTGACAGAGGGGGAAGGGCTGTGATCACAGGCTCCTTGTAAATGGGAGCCGTGATCACTTCACTCCCCCAGCCCCCATTCAGTTAGTACACACTGAGGGAATACAGTTAACCCCTAAGAGCGCCCCCTCCAAGTTAACCCCTTCACTGCCAATGGCATTTACACAATAATCAATGCATTTTCATAGCACTGTTCGCTGTATAAATGCCAATGGTCCCAAAAAAAAGTCAAAATGGTCCGACATGTCCGCCACAATATTGCAGTACCACTAACAATCGCAGCTCTCCACCATTACTAGTACAAAAAAAAATAAAAACCCCAGAAATGAATTCTCATCATTCGTAAACGCAGCAAATTTTGTGCAAAGCAATCAATAAACGCAGATTGCGATTTTTTTTTTACCAAAAATATGAGGAAGAATATAAATCGGCCAAAACCGATTAAAATTTTTTTTTTTTTTTTTTTTGGATTTGTATTTTAGCAAAAAGTAAGAAATATTGTTTTTTTTTTGCAAAATTGTCGTTTTTTTATAGCGGTGATCAGAAATGATGTAGAGGCGATCAAATACCACCAAAAGAAACCTTTATTTGTGGGGGAAAAAAGGACGCCAGTTTTGTTTGGGTACAACGTCGCACGACCGCGCAATTGTCAGTTAAATGGACGCAGTGCCGAATCGCAAAAAGCGCTCTGGTCCTAAAGGGGGAAATCCTTCCGGGGCTGAAGTGGTTAAAGAAAATGAGTGGTAAGACCTTGAAAGTCTTTGGAAATAAAAGGTTTGTCCCAACACTGTAACCTTGGCTAGACAGCTTTGTCTGCATGTAAATATGGAGAATAATAGAAATAAAAAGTGTGAAATGTAAAAAATAAAAAATCAAACACTGAATGCTGTCATTACGTGTATTACCTGCATATTGTTATTGGAAAACAATATTATCGTGATAGCGAACCTTTTAAGAGGGAGTTGAGAGCATTATTAATCCATCGATTTGAAGCTGGCACACTTTGCAGGTTTAAAATCCACTCAACAATAGAATTTCCAGAACCGCATTTGTCCAAAGTTTTTCTTTACAATAAAAAAAACAAAGAGCAAAGAATTAGAACATCTGATGAAGCCGGGGCAATGTTCAGCACAGCATGGTACATCTCATCTAAAACCTCTCTCCAGACTACATTTTAGTCATTATGGTTTTAGTGATAATTAAAGTCATTGTACAAACGAAATGAGGAAGAAAAGAACCTGCTGCTATTTGATTTCCATGTTATTTACAAAAGAAAGTCAATTTTTTTTTTTTTTTAGGAAATGATTGTCCACAATTAGCTATTCTATTAATGATGACTTCATCTGGCGAGATAAAGATATAATAATGCGCTCAATGGCAGTCCCATCATCCATCGCGGTGTTGGCAGGAATACGTCCATGACATAGAAAACAAAGGATGGGCAGAGCATATCAGCAGGTAGTGTCTGTATTCAGAAATGTCCGATACAAGAAATGCAGCCGCCACATCTAAGGGCTGGTAAGCAGGGGAGGACTGGCAGCCTTAGGCCTGGGGGGCAAGTCCAGTCAAGTGGCCCATTGAACCACCGAATCAGGTCACCATCCATGCCCACCTGGTTTTATAACGGACATTGATGTTATGAAGCAAGACTAATATGATCCAATGTGGTAACATAATGTAATGTTAATAGCAACAAAGGAGGTTTAACAAAAATAATGCATCAATGCAGCTTATCGGTGCCCACCAATGCAGCCTCATCAGTGCCCATCAGCTCAGCCTCATCAGTGCCCATCAATGCAGCCGCACCAGTGCCCATCATTGCAGCCTCACCAGTGCCTATCAAATGCAACCTGATCAGTGCCCATCAATGCAGGCTCGCCAGTGCCCATCAGCACAGCCGGCCCTGGGTGCCCTCCCCCCTCTTTGCCTGCAGTTAGTTGGTGGCTGCACCCCTGGCCCCTGCTTCCTTCCTTCACAAGAAGAAAAAAGTGTGAGAGGGCAGCGGCCGTCAGACATTTTGAATGTAAGTTAGGGTGGCCTGAGGGGCAATTGCCACCCTGCCCCGTGGCCCAGCCCTCCCCTGCTGGTAAGCTTCAATATATATAAGATTTTTTTTTTTTCTTGAGAGTAGATATATAGTACTTTATAGGAGCTAGAAAAGATTAATTACATAAAGTGTAACTGACCAGAGGTAGCAAAACTGCTTTAGAATGAAAAAACATACCCCCCCCCCCCCACCCAAATTACATACAGGTGCATCTCAAAAAAATTGAATATCATCAGGTAATTATCAAGGTAATTTATTTCAGTAATTCAATTCAAAAAGTGAAATTCATATTATATAGCTTCATTACACACAGAGTAAAATATGTCAAGCATTTCTTTCTTTTAGGCCTCATACACACGGACGTTTCTTAAAAAATAAACAAAACGTCAGGCCCGACATCAAGGAAAAAAAAATCTGTGTTTTTCGGCGTTATGCATCGGTGTTAGTGAAGGCTAGTGAGCGGTGGCGTCAATAGGTGTTTTTTTAAAAAAATCATCCCTCTGCTATTTTTCAACCTAAAAACGTCGGCATCAAAAAACGCCGGTACAATATTAGTTGGCGTTAGTTGGCATTTTGCGGCGTCAGCGTCAAAAAATACCAACGCGTTACAGCCTCAGAACGAGCTGGCCGTGGGTTCTACTTTCAGCTCACTAATGCCGATGCCATCTACAGCTCAAAAACGTCAGCGTTTTTATGGGGCCATTGACTAACATGGAGAGCTGCAAAAAAACGCCAGAAAACGCCGGCGTCAAAAAACGTCCGTGTGTATGAGGCCTTAATTGTGATGATTATGACTTACAGCTAGTGACAACCCAAAATTCAGTATCTCAGAAAATTAGAATATTGCAAAAAAGTTCAATATTATAGACACATGGGGGTTGATTTAAGGCAAACAGACTGCGCACTGTGCAAGTGCAGTTGCTCCATAGCTTTTTAACCACTTCAGCCCTGGAAGGATTTACCCCCTTCCTGAACAGAGCACTTTTTGCGATACGACACTGCGTCGCTTTAACTGAGAATTGTGCGGTCGTGCGACGTTGTACCCAAACAAAATTGACATCCTCTTTTTCCCCACAAATAGAGGTTTCTTTTGGTGGTCTCATCTCTGCGGTTTTTATTTTTTGCGCTATAAACAACAAAGAGTGTCAATTTTGAAAAAAACAACACTATTTCTTTTTACTTTTTGCTATTGTAGCCAGGTGTGCCCTTGAGAGTGTCTGGTAGTAGTGGTTCTCCTGATAGCTGACCTCAATCGCACCATATATTACACATCCGGAGGCACTGACCAGGCTGGTTCTTGTTTTTGTTGTTTTATTTGGGGAAATAACTTGGATGGGGTGCCTGTGGGATGCCCAAAGAATTATGGTACAAGGATTCCATATACAGTCATGTATATGCTCACTTCACTGCAGATTGTCCGTCTGCAGGCTATTGCTCCTCTCAACTCTCCAGCACTTCACTTGTTGACCTTTAATCTTACAGTTCTCTCACCACACAGAACTCTACTTTACACTTATTTGCTTCTCTCCAGCTCAGAACTTAGTTTCCAGCCTGAAGGGAAATTTATCAGGCTTCTCTATACCTTTCTCTTCGCCGCGGCTAGCACATGGTGAGGCCTAACCTGTTGCAGCAGGACCTGAGGAACACCCATTATAGGCCAGGGATCATAAACCCCTGAATGTGCAGCAAAGTACTTGAGTGCTAACCAGGCCTTTGACGGACTACAACTCCCAGCCCATCCTCTTCCATGTCCCATTCACCTGCTCTCTGGTAGTGACTCTCTTTTCCCTTGACTGGCTCCCAAGGCTCACACAGACTTCCATCATTCCTCTCCCAGCTTGCTCCAGCACTTTCTCTTTCAGTCCCAGGGACCATCACTCACCGTACATGTGGATTCTTTAAAGTCTCTCACTCCTCCTGTAGCACCTCCGCTGTTATCCTGTTCCTCCTTTCGTCCGGGGATGGTCTCTCCAGCGGGGTCAGACCCCTCCCGCTGGAACCCAGGACCCGTAAACCCACGTCGGTCCTCGCTCTGAGTAAGGACCTCGTCGTTTCCTCCTTGTCCTATTGTCGCCTCCACGATGTCCTCCTCACTCTCTGAAATTTCTTAGGTGTACATGCCACTCACTACCAGGGACCCTGACTTTCTCTTTCACGACCTCGTTCGACCCTCTCCTTACTACCTTCAGACACACTCGGAACCCTCGGTCAGTTCCCTTTTCTCTCAGTGATGGTCTCTCGTCCACTTACCCTGTACCTTCTCCTACCCGACCCTCAACATCAGGCAGTTTCCG
>BLSH010379081.1:380902-413280 GCA_018402905.1 Glandirana rugosa | reverse complement strand
GGAAGTGATGCTGCGTGGATCAGGAAGTGGAAGATTACAGGGACCACAACAACAGGGCACTTAGGGTGATTAAGGTGATTCATCATGCATAGAGGATTTGAAATATATAAATATGTATTTGTGGGTGGAACTCCGCTTTAAGCCCCAACATAGGGTCAAAAGGTTTACACAGAATAGCAAGCAATGGTAGAGTTTGGGTGAAAAGGACCCAAGGATTTTAACACATGAGGCAAGTTGAAACAGCCTGCAAAACATAAGCCCAACAAAATAATTAGAGCTGGGACTGAATATATATAAAATATAATTGGAGATAACCCAGTATAGAAAGGTTAAAAAAATAACCATACAGTGAGGACCATTGCTTACCTAAAGGAAGAAACCGGGGCGTACGGGCGCTGGCAGGCATGACAGGAAATTGTCTGTCAAGGCTGCAGTTTAAATACCAGAGTGGGGGGGGGGGCGGGAAAACAAGGATGAAAGTCCAATTCGCCAATCAGTTGTGGCCTCACAAGCAACACCACAGCTGCATTCAATCCTTAATGAGAGCAATTTGAGCGGCCTAAGACGCGGGAAGATGTTTCCGTTGTGGAGCCGCTGATGGCTGGTATTAGAGCCGCCATAGGTGTCCCCCACCGCCCGTTGTTGTTTTTGGGCACGTCATTTCCGGGCATCAGCTCCTAAATGGAGCATCATTTCCGGTCACGGCGCGCCCACAACATAACGCATCATGTGATGCTATGGTGCCAGCACAGAGGGCGTGAACTCGGAGCACGAACGGCTTCGTGCTCCGGGTTCACGCCCTCTGTGCTGGCACCGTGGCATCACATGATGTTACGTTGCGGGGGGCGCACCGTGACCGGAAATGACGCTCCATTTAGGAGCTGATGCCCGGAAATAATGCACCCAACAACAACGCATGGTGGGGGACACCTATGGCAGCTCTAATGCCAGCCAATACCAGCCATCAGAGGAGTGACCAGCTTGCCTTTAACAAATCAGACCCATTCTGTATATTGCAGATTTGTAAATTCTTGCTTATGTAATTGTCTCACTGCTTATTTCAACAAATTTTCTCAAATTACAACACTGCAAGTGACCATGTGACAGACAGACCTTCCACTTCATCCACTGATATTAGAATGCAGCTTTGAGTTTCCATCAAACTACAGGAGGTCGGAATCTGCAATGAAATGAGCTAAAATCCTTGCAATGAGCACACATTACTGGAACAGAACAGGTAATGAATATTAATTAAAAAAATAAACAGTTTGACCGCCCTCCCCTTCCCTCTCAAGGAATGATACCACCAGCCAACCTTTGTGCCTTTTATATTCGGCACCGTTCGCTGTGATGTCAAGAGGTGCATTTTATTTTTAAATACGATCAGCTCCGTTGAGAAGAGGAGCCCCGGGTCATCATGAGTTTATTACTTGTATAGTCAGTTAATCTGTTATTGTAATGAAACAGTTTCCGGCATACTGCATCTCATAGAGATTAAATCAGCAATTAATGATCCCAAAAAGCCCACAGCAAAGCATTACCCCGCGCTTATTATGGGGTGGAGGGGTGCCTGTTTTCTCATCACATTTTTCAGGGATGGTTAAAGAGGACTGACTTTAACCACTTGAATGCTAGCCTGCAATACCCCTTCATTACCAAGCCATTGTTCATATTTCAGTGCTGTAATACTTTGACTGACAATTACGTGGTCATGCAACACCGTATCAAATAAATGTTATATCTTTTTGACAGATAGAGCTTTCTTTGGTTGGTATTCTATAACCACTGGGATCTTTATTTTTTACTGTATATGGAAAAAAAATGCCAGGACAGTGCGAACAACCCAATGTTTTGGACAGTAGACACCCCAAGGTGATCTCATTTTTTGTGGAAGTTGGTACCTCTATGATTAGTCCGAGCAATCCCAAGGCACAGAGCTGATTTGATTAGCTCTGTACAGTGCCTATGAAGGTGTTTGAAGATGGCTCAGTTCACAGGCATTAACGGGTGCACTGGCCATCCCATGGTCATTTTTGCAGTGCCAGTTATACATGGTACTCCACAAATAAGCATCCATTACTTCATAGTCATTTAAAGGCGTATAGTGAGATGTATGATGTTCCTTATGGAATTTTCACACCAGATTTAACTCAAATAAAATAACTATATGCTTGACACCATGTAGTCAAGTGTAGACATGTGCAGAGTGAAAAAAATTGTTTAGTTTTGTTTCCTTTCATTTTGATTCGTTATTTACATAAGTTTGTTTAGTTAGATTTGTTTCACTCGTTTTTGGAATTCATTTCATTTATTCATTTTCGAATTGATTAGAAAAGTTTTCGAATCAATTTTGAATAGTTTTTGAATTCGAAAAGTTTACAAATTTGAATCATTTTCAAATTCGAATAATTTTTTAATCATTTTTGAATCCTTTTCCAATTTCCAAGGAGAATGGGGTGGAGTGGAAAGTGGAGGAATAGAATGGAAAAAGATAGAATACAATAGAGGGGAATATAACAGAAAATGAAAGACTATAATGTGGTGGAGTGGAACAGAGCTGTTTTACTCTGTTGTATTCTATTCTTTTGTTTTCTGTTATATTCTTTTCTAGTCTATTGTTTTTTTTCTGTTCTGTTCCTTTGTTTTCTTTTTTTTGTTCCTTTGTTTTCTATTCTATTTTGTTCTCTTTGGGAATTGGAAAACTGTTAAAATTCGAGGACTTTTCAAATTCCAATTTAAAGACTATTGGAATTTGAAAACTTTTTGAATTCGAAAACTATTCGAATTCAAAAAGTATTCGAAGACCATTTGAAAATTATTGGAATTCGAATTTCGTCCAAATTTTCTTTTTCGTTATTCGGATTTGTTTAAATTCGGTTCTATTGTAATTTGAAAATTCGGATACATACGAATTTCCGAAAAATGAAAATTTGTCCGAATTTTAATTTGGAACAAAACTAACCACACATGTCTAGTCTAGTGCAACAGTTCATGGCAGACTAGTCAGGACCTGTTGAAATGTAAACTTTGATGAGCTCTACATCAAGTGTAGCCAGAAGTTCAGAAATATTCCTCTGGTCTACATACAATGGTGTTCATTGCTTAACTTGGGAACTCCCTCTAGTGTTTGCTTTTAGAAAAGACTGTAATTGCAGCTAGGATGATGCTTTGTGGGAGTTGTAGTGTGGAAAGAGGAAACAGTCAGCAGACTTAATGTGTAGGACTCCATTTCCCATCAGGCTGTGCTTCGCTGGAGACTTCTGGGAGGTGCAATGCATTGTAGGAGACATATTTAAGGGGACAGAGGAGCTAACAATGGCCTCTTGGGATAGTGTAATCGATCAGAGTGGAACCCTATGTGCTGCTGCCATCAGATTTAGGCCTGCGGCCTAAGCAAATCGGTCCAGCCGACTAAAATCATTTGCAGGTCACACAGCTAGTGTTTACTCTCCAGGAATACAGTGAGCGAACAACAGAACTATCTGAATCCCTGTCTGGATGGAAGCCGCATCAGCTACTGCAACAGTCATATCTATTGATCAGGAGAGCTGCAAGGAGTGCAGCGGATGCTTTACACCTCCCAGGAGCAAACAGTCTACAGGAACTAATGGTTCCAGCATTCCCAGCATCATCTACTGAGCGCCGGATTGTTTATCTTCATACAGTCCCTTGGAACCAGTGAGCGGGCTCAGTGCCCACACAAAAGAGTATTCATACTGTCTTTGCAGCATATCTTTATTGCCTCTTGGATTACCGTTTATTCATAATGGATAGCAGTTGTGACTAATCTTATTGAAAAGTCAGTGGAATTGAACCTATTTGTGCCTCATCTTACTGGTTAGAAGGACGCAGTATTCATAGGTACCTAATTCTTATTGCCGGCCGAAGATTGCTTGAACATTTCAAGACAGGCAACTGCAACTACATCTACCCATCTGCTCCTCAATCATATACTGGGGGCTATTTTTTGGAATTATTTTACCTCCTAAGAACTCTTTATGCTAGAACAGGGGGAATGATATAGAAGCCAATGTTACTTAGTGTGTTTGTTTAGCTATAGTTCAATTGCTAACTGATATAGTGTATCTGTGCATTATAGAATATTGCTTCCAAGTTGAGACAGAATCCATTGAGTGGGAACAATTTATCCTTTGGGTCAACTGTTTGAAATAGGGATTTAATGTACTATTTCATTTATCGATTCCAGTAGACATTATCAAATCACCTCTTTTTTTGCAAAGGCCCAATAGGTATTGTTGAAACTCAATTGGATGAATTGTATTATTTTCTAACTCTACCTGTGTTGTGATCCCCATTACTAAAATAGAGTTATTGATTATAAAACCTTGCAATATGAGCGAACCAAGAGTGTCAGGTGTGGTGGAGCACTCTTTGAATGAGGAGATCCAAGGGGAAATTGATTCTTTAAGCAACCCTCAAGGGGGCAGCGCTACACAAGTAAACCTGTCATTGTAGCCTATACTGTAGACATCTATAGACACCACCTCTATTGCTGATACTTACCCTTTTCACCTGTCCCTGCCACACCATTTTACAACTGGAGCCCTATTAGCCCTATTAGATACCTACTTCTAGTATAGAGAAGCATATGACCCTCCCACAATGCAGTGCACATCAGGGGAAGCTCCTCATCCCTGTGTATAGCTCCAACAAAGGTTAAAACAAAGCTTACACAGAACTTCCTACTCTGGACTGCAGTGGTTGAATGGGGCAATAGGGGAACGTAGGAAGGGGGAATATTAGCCAAAGTTGGCTATAACAAGAACATGTATGTTTATTCTGAATAGGTGTATGGGGCACCATACTAGTCCATATGTGCTCTGTTAAAATAACAAGAGACTTTTACTATTTTATTACATACCAGGTGGATGAAAAAAATCAAGTTTGGGTCTGCTGAATCAATAGTGGAGAGAATTTTCTCACTTTCACTCTAGTCATGACCACATCTAGCTAAAAAAAGTCTATAGCTGCATTTACATGAAAACCCTTTTTTTCATACAACACCTCATGAGGAAACTGCAGCGATAAAATCTCAGCTATAGCCAAAATGTTTCTTTTTGGTTTTATCTAGATTTGGAAAGGGAAAGGACCTCTGTCAGGTTCAGCAGCTCTTCTGTAGGCATCTATAGATATCACCTCCATTACTAATGCTAATCCTTCTCACATTACCCTATTGCCCCATTTGACAGTTGGAGCCTTGATAAATACCTACTTGTGGTATAGAGAAGCATTTCACCCTCCCACAATGCAATGCTCAGCACCTGAGCAGCCAATCATCAGGCTTGAACACTGTAACTTTGGGGTGGGTGGAAAGTCCTTAGCCTTGTGTAAGCTCCAACAAAGGTCAAGACAAAGCTTATACAGAAATTCCTACTTTGGACTGAAGTGGGTGAATGGGACAATAGGGGAGCATGGAGAAGGTGGATTTTAACATCACTTCTTCTTTGCTCACTACTGGGATAAAAAGTGAGGGAAAGCTCTTCAACAGAGGTACAGAGAAAAATTATTGCACCTGTTTGTGGAAGAAACAGCCATATCACAATCAGGGGTCAGGCTCAAAGACCAGTTGCTATAGCAGTTGCGTGACTACCACCAACCAGCAGGATAAGTACTTAGGCAGTCACACTGGTGGATGATGCGGGCTCACCTGAGGTGCAGAGTCTACGTACTAACCAGTGTTCACCAGAGCTTCCGATGGTGGAGATGTATTTTGCTGCATGTTAGTACCAGGTCACAGTCCTCAGGATCGCCCCACCAGGAGGTGCGCACGCCGGGGTCCAGTAGCAGATAAGCAGGTAAGGATCAAAAAAAAGCATAATAAGTAAACTAGCCAAAGGTCAGTAATGAGTAGCTGTAGGTTGGGATCAAGCAGAAGCATAGTCGAGGAACTAGCCAAGTGTCAATAACTAGTGGTAGTAAAATATGAACGGCAGCAGGGAAGATCAGAGCGAGATACTGGCTGAAGACAGCACAATAATCTGGCAAACAGGAAGTGCAGAGATACAGCTTAAATCAGGAAGTTCATGGAAGGAGCAAAGAGTTCAATGTTCAACAGGTGTTAGGGCACAAGGCAGGGTTGTCCAAAGGATCAGAGAGTGCTGCCTAGCATCTCAGGTAGCTCAATGAAAAACATAGTTCCCAGACACAGCAGAGCCCTGACAGGCCTTAATTTCTGCTTTCCCTTTACTATCCAGTCACAGGCTGGGGCAGGTCTAGGATGACCAAGGCTTAGAGGAAGTGGGTTGAATTAAGCTGATTATCAGACTGAGGATATCTGGTGGTAGAAAAAATATAGCATAAGACATCTATGGAGGAAGGAGAATATTGCAGCAACATCTATTTTTGTTGTAATCTTTTAGGCTGGGTTCACACTATTGCGATTTGGATGAGGGTTTTCCCGCATCCAATTTGCATGTCAGGAGAGTGTGACCGGCTCTCAATGGAGCCGGTTCACACAGTTCAGGGATGGCTGCGGAGCGAATTGAACGGGAGTCCTGCGTGTCTTCTGGTATGTTTCAGGTCCAAATTCAGCCAAAAATTTGGACCAAAATTGGACCTGAAACGGCGAACAGGGACACACCGGACGCATGCTGTGAGCCACTCCATATGGCAGTGTGAACCTAGCCTTAAAGGGGTATTTATTTTTTTATTTTGGGCTGGAGTTCAAAGTGAAGTGAGATAAAATTTCAAAAATCTATCAAAGGTTTTAACTCCTCAAGCTAAGCAAACTAAGGAGATAAATTATAGTCAAGAGCACATACTATTTATTTGGACACCATAGTGTTAAGTTTCACCGTGGCCCGCATTTTTCTTTCCCATTCATTAAATGTGGGTTGCATCATGGAGTTTGTGGTGTCCTGTAGAGCTTTTTTTGCTTACTGTTGTATAGAGAATTCTGTGACTGGAGGAGAGGCCAGTCATGTGACCTTGAAAGGTCATGTGGCAAGGCTCTTTTTTTATTCCCTTTCATTTGTACAGCATGCAACGTGCTTTGGAGTTCCTAAGCAAACAGAGAGGAATGTACATTCATAGACCTACATTTTTTCGTCCGTAGATCTGTTTTGAATAGTAATTCTAAATCCTTTTTTACTGGAAAAAAAGTTTTGTGGATTTGTTGTTTCAACAAATCAGGTGTTATTTGATTTTTTTAGATAAGTTTAAAAAATCAGTTTTTCATTCTTTATAAAATGTCTTCCATACATCCTTTATTTTTCCTCATGAGATCACAGAAATTCAGTTTTGAGTGTCTACGTGAAGTGGAAATTGCCAACCTCAAGGAGACGCCATGTTTGGCTTTCTCACTTATAACCTAATGCCCCACAAATATTTCTGAACCTCCCTCCCAGGACTCATAGTGATTTATGACTGACGTAACTAATCCTAATGGTTGTATTACTCATTATAGAGAAATAGGATTTATTTCAGGCAGTGTGATATACTCTGCGGAAAAACATACAATGTACACCGACCATAACTAATCTTAGTAAAGACCATCTGTCCATCCAAGGACAAAGCACGTATCAAGCAGGCTAAACTAAAGTAGAGGACGGGAAAAAGCATCAGGTAATAGATCACATATAATATATTACAGCTTCTGATTTTTAGCTCTTATGTGATGTAGAATTTTTTGCGCAGTAGTATGGCAAAAAAAAAAAAATTCTGTCTCCTATTATTTATTCAACAAATCCTACATAGTTTTAATATTCCTGTAAAAAAGAATGTTCAAAGTACTTATACTAAGGGCTATTTCTCATTACAACACAATATGACATGGATTATAATGAGCCTTATAATGTATATAAATACAACAGAGTTAAGAGGACCCTGTTCATAAGAATTTAAAAAACAGAAGAAAGGAGGCGCTTCTAAGTGCAATATGCCAGTACACTTTATTAGAAAAAAGGTTAAAAACACTCACAAGATAACTGTGTAAAGAACACATCCAGCATCCAATACAGGGGGGAACCAAACGCTCATCCCATCCGACCGGGTAGTCCTTCGGGAACGATGGTCATCCAAAACGATCTTTCGTCCTGCACGCTGTATGATGGAAGAAGCCGGCTTGCGGCGTGTAGTTCAGAAGGAGGCTAGGAGCCCAAACACTCGGCACAGGCAGGATGGCTTCACAGTGGTGCAACGCGTTTCCTTGGCTGGCAGGCTCCAATGACGTGGGAGGCTGCGCCACTTCGTCAGGCAGTCGGGGGTGGATGTCATCCATGTCATCCATGGAGCCTGCCAGCCAAGGAAACGCGTCACACCACTGTGAAGCCATCCTGCCTGTGCCGAGTGTTTGGGCCCCTAGCCTCCTTCTGAACTACACGCCGCGAGCCGGCTTCTTCCATCATACAGCGTGCAGGACGAACAATCGTTTTGGATGACCATCGTTCCCGAAGGACTACCCGGTCGGATGGGATGAGCGTTTGGTTCCCCCCTGTATTGGATGCTGGATGTGTTCTTTACACAGTTATCTTGTGAGTGTTTTTAACCTTTTTTCTAATAAAGTGTACTGGCATATTGCACTTAGAAGCGCCTCCTCTCTTCTGTTTCTTCCAGGTTCTGTGAGTTGGGGTTTGCTCACCGTGGATGGCAGCTTCTGGTGTCTTACGTTTCAGTTTGCTTCTCCTTTCCTGACCTTTTCCATTTTTTGCCCTATTTTCACCAGTCTGATATGGATTATTATATATGAAGATTACTGCTTATGTACTTTGCCTATGAACTTTGCATATGGACTTTTACATTTTAAATTAATATTTATGAGCTTACACACATCCCCTTTATCAGACCACCTCTAGGATTGTATATTCTGGGTGTTGCGCCTCTTACTTGTTTGTATAAGAATTTAAAAAGGGTGGGGTAAGTGGTACAAAAAGGTTATAACTGTGGGGAATGAGCTGATGGAATAGTTAAAAGTTCAAATGCTAGTTCAATTGCTAGTTGGAGGCATGATAGGCTTTCCTGATGAGCCTAAAGGCGGCCAGAGTAGGAGATTACTGAACAGACTGAGGAAAAGAGTTCCAGAGGATGTGAGAGACTCTGGAGAAATCCTGGAGACGAGCAAGAGAGGAGGAGACAGGAGAGCTTGAAAGCAGAAGGTCTTTGGAGAAGTGGAGAGGATGGTTACATGAAGATGGATCCATTCAACACAGAATCCACACCGCTCTAAACAGCAGAAACCATGGTAGAGAATCAATCAGCTAATGGCATATCCAGTGCAGGTGCTCTGACTCAGGATGTCTCTCTCTCATCCACGAAAAGGAATCCACATATACACCGAAGAGCCGGCACAACCGCAGATGCAATCTTGAGTAGTTTTATTCGGTGATCATGTACAGATAAAAAAGATGCAGATACGTTTCGACACAGGGTCTTGCTCAATGCATGTTCTATAGAGCTTAAAAGCAGAAGGTCTTTGGAGAAGTGGAGATGATGGTTACATGAAAATGGATACAGTGCCTTGAAAAAGTATTCATACCCCTTGAAGTTTTCCACATTTTGTCATGTTACACCCAAAAATGTAAATGTATTTTATTGGGATTTTATGTGATAGGCCAACACAAAGTGACACGTAATTGTGAAGTGGAAGGAAAATAATAAATGTTTTTCAACATTTTTTACAAATAAATATGTGAAAAATGCGGGGTACATTTGTATTCAGCCCCCCTGAGTGAATACTTTGTAGAACCGCCTTTCGCTGCAATTACAACTGCAGGTCTTTTGCCAATGTCTCTTCCAGCTTTGCACCTCTAGAGAGGACATTTTTGCCCATTCTTATTTGCGAAATAGCTCCAGCTCTGTCAGATTGGTTGAAGAGCGTCTGTGAACAGCAATTTTTAAGTCTTGCCACAGATTCTCAATTGTATTTAGGTGTGGACTTTGACTGGGCCATTCTAAATAGGATTTGATCGAAACCATTCCATTGTATGTTTAGGGTCGTTTTCCTGCTGGAAGGTGAACCTCTACCCCAGTCTTACGTCTTTTGCAGACTCTAACAGGTTTTTTTCTAAGATTGCCCTGTATTTGGCTCCATCCGTCTTTGCATCAACTCTGACCAGCTTCCCCGTCCCTGCTGAAGAAAAGCATCCCCACAACATGATGCTGCCATCACCATGTTTCACGGTGGGGATGGTGTGTTCAGGGTGATGTGCAGTGTTATTTTTCCGCCACACATAGCGTTTTGCTTGTAGGCCAAGTGTTCAATTTTTGTCTCACCTTACCAGAGCTCCTTCTTCTACTTGTTTACTATGTTCCCCACATGGCTTCTCACAAACTGCAAATGAGAATTCTTATGGCTTGCTTTAAAACAGTGGCTTTCTTCTTACCACTCTTCCATAAAGGTCAGATTTGTGGAGAGCACGATTAATAGTTGTCCTGTGGACAGAAACCCCCAACTGAGCTGTGGATCTCTGCAGCTCCTGCAGAGTTACCATGGACCTCTTGGCTGCTTCTCTGATTAATGCTCTCCTTGCCCAGCCTGTCAGTTTAGGTGGAAGGCCATGTCTTGGTAGGTTTGCAGTTGTGCCATACTCTTTCCATTTTTGGATGATGGATTGAACAGTGCTCCATGAGATGTTCAAAGCTTGGGATTTTTTTTATAATCTAACCCTGCTTTAAACTTCTCCACAACTTTATCCCTTACCTGTCTGGTGTGTTCTTTGGCCTTCATAATGTTGTTTGTTCACTAAGGTTCCCTAACAAACCTCTGAGGGATTCACCGAACAGCTGTTTATATACTGAAATTAAAGTACACACAGGTGGACTCTATTTACTAATTAGGTGACTTCTGAAGACAATTGGTTCCACTAAATTTTAGTTAGGGGTATCAGAGTAAATAGGGCTGAATACAAATGCACGCCACACTTTTCACATATTTATTTGTAAAAATTTTTAAAACCCTTTATCATTTTTCTTCCACTTTACAATTATGTGCCACTTTGTGTTGGTCTATTACATAAAATCACAATATGGTTATAACACGATGAAAATGTGGAAAATGTCAAGGGGTATGAATACTTTTTCAAGGCACTGTATATTGAAACACACTGCGTTGTGTTAGTGAATGAACCCTAAATTAGTCCAGTCAATCGAAATGATTTAATCAATTAAGTGCTGTCAAGTTAATACAGCATGAACTCCTGGTGACCACATGGATAGTGTTTCTCCAGACTGATCTGTTTTCTTTTTGGGTCTAAATTGTTTGCAATTGTATGCCCATGTGATTGTATCCAGCCACCATAAATCTGAACTCCAGCCTTCCCTTTACTCTTCCACAATTTTACAGGCACCTCTTTTGTACTAAACATGCTTACTCTGATTTCACTGCACAGTGTGAGCTTCTCACAAACATATAAGTATATTACATTTCATCTTTAATGCTGGTACCCCCTTTCTTTTTTCCTCCTTAACTTTCACAGTGAAATTCTCTTTTTTACCCGTGTGTTGGTCCTTCCCATAATGTATCCAAAATAACACATGGGATGGGCTCTGTTGGAGTTTGCCTGCTCAGCAGGGAATCTGTTTTCTGATGCCCACTGAGCAGGCAGATGGCTGGTCTGTGTCCACTCCACTTATGCAGAGCGGACACAGACACAACCCACTCTCCTCTATGGGCAGTTTGATATAAACAGACCTCCTGTCCGTTTACAACCAATCCGATCCAACAGACGGATGGAGAACAGATCCCCATACATCTGTTTTTAGCAGTTAGGATCGGATGTTGGCAGGTGTCAGTGAACACATGTCCGCTGACACCCACCACTTCATAGAGGAGACTGGAGGCTTCAATTGGATCCGCCTCAAAAACTCACAGGTCGACCCAATCGATCCGCTAGTATGGAAGGGGCCTTAGTCATCTGAGCTTCTGTTCAAAGGTTGGGCTTGGTTTATTGAAGGATCTGTTTGTTTTTCCTGCTGTCCAGGATATTCTTAAAAACATTCGCCAAGACCAAAGTTCAAAGGTATCAAACATTTTCCTATTTTGTTTCTTCATTGTCCATAGAGAGTGAAAGAAATTCCAGGAGCTCTGAGGAAAGGGGCATGACCCCTGAAACGTGTCAGTTTCCAAACATTTGTTCCCAGGACATACCATTATTGTGTTCTGGCTATAGCAGATCTGTTTAGCCTGATATTTTTTGTTTGCATGTGAGTATTCATATGGCTATGTGCATTTAATAAATGTTATTCATGGTAATGCACAATGGTTATGCCCTCCTTGGTGTTTTTTGCAGTGTGCTCAGAGGACTTTCCGGTCAGAGGAGGGCTGCACCCTTGATGGGCATTTTAGAAAGAAGTGTGATGGAAGATTTCCCCCTGGGTCTAGCACTAAGGCCCCTTTCACACTTGTGCAACCTTGAAGTCGTGCAATTTTACAGCGGTTTTGCCACAATTTTGATGTGAGTTTAAGCAATGCCTGTGTAATCTTGAGGTCTATGGACCTCAAATCCAAAGTAGTACAGGGAGTACTTTGAAGTCGCTGCAACTTGAAGTCGCACAGGCGGTAGAGGTGGTACTCATTGGAAATAATGGGGTACGACTTGTCATGCGACTTTGCAGTCTCAAATCACAGGACAAGTTGCACAAGTGTGAAAGGGGCCTAAAGTGTTTTTTGGACTAGTAAAAGCAATCCCAACCTGATTAATAGCCATGTATAATGTATCTCCTGTGCTATTAAGGGTAATAGTTGGCCATAGACATGTTAGATATCTCACCAAGAACCAATGTGTAGGGAGCACCTGGACCTTCCTCGTCCTCATGAGATCCTGCATTAGAGGGAAGAACTAGGACCTTTACATACATTTTCTAGTGTGGTGAACAATTTTTCTGGGTGAAGAATGCCACTTCATGTGAAGCTTGTTATGGCCCTTTAAATAATCTGATAAAAAAACAGAATCTCTTTTGCCAAGAGGTCCATGGACAGTTCAGGCATAAGCAGGCCTGGAGGAAAAATCTAACTGGTCATCCCCATAACAATTACAAAAATAACAATCAGGTAGCTAAACAAATGAATATTAAATTTATCTTAATTATTAATTCAATAATAACTTAATATATATGTATTCAATAAATACCTAAGAACAGGGTAGTATGAGAAGAAAACTGTTATGGTTTCAATGATACGGATGGTTTATGATATATTTTAATTTAATTTAGAGTGGAAATATTATATCTCTGTTAGCACAATCTCTACCTATTTGTTTGATCTATGTCTTGCTAGGTTTGCTGGAATCAATACTCAGTTGGTCCATTTTTTTGTTTAACAAGTGAACTTCTAGAATCCTATTGATCTAATAAATTGAAAGAAGAGATTATTCTTTTTTGCCTCCTTGATTCTGGAAGGTAAGATGTAAGTATTTTCTTATTTATACAGTATGATTTTTATGTTTGTATTGTTATACCTACTCAGGTATGACATGCCGGTGAGAAGAAGCTACCACCTAAATTATGAATATTTTTAATAGATAAGCTTGCATATTTTCTACGGTTTTTACTGTAAGGCATGTGGCCATTTTAACCACTTCAATACTATGCACTTAGAACACTTCCCGCCCGGACCAATTTTCAGCTTTCAGTGCTGTTGCGCTTTGAATGAGAATTGTGCGGTCGTGCGACGTTGTACCCAAACAAAATTCTTCTCATTTTGTTCCCACAAATAGAGCTTTCTTTTGGTGGTATTTGATCACTCCTGCGGTTTTTAATTTTGAAAAAAAAATTTTTTTCTTTGTTTCTGTCACAAAACTTTGTATAAGTACATTTTCTCCTTCACTGACAGGCACTGATGTGGCTACACTGATGGGCACTGATGAAGCTACACTGACGGGCGCTGATGAGGCAGTACAGATTGGCACTGATGAGGTGGCACTGATAAAGTTGCACTGATAATGGGGCACATATATGCAGCACTCATGGGCACTGATAGGCGGCACCGATAAGCAACACTGATGAGCACTGATAGGTGGCATGAATGAGCACTCATAGGCGGCACTGATAGGTGGCACTGCTGGGCACTGATAGGTGGCACTGATAGGTGGCACAGGTGGGCACTGATAGGTGACACTGATAGGTGGCACAGGGGGGCACTGGTAGGCACTGGTGCATATAGCACTGTTAGGGATGGCACTGGCAGGCATCATATATGGGCACAGTGCCATCCCTACCGTGCACTGTATTGCCCTTACCTAGTGGTCTAGTGGTAGCTCCCTGGAGGTCCTGGACGGCCTCCATATTGTCTCCCTGGTGGTCCTGGGCGGCCTCCCTATGCTGTCCCTGGGGAGGGGGGGGGCTTCCTGGTGGTCCTGGTCAGCTCCCTGGTGGTCCAGTGGGGTGATCCTGAGGGGGGTTGTTCTGATAAATGTTCAGCGCAACCCCCCCCCTTCAGGAGAGCAGCCGATCAGCTCTCCACTGCTCAGGTCTGCAGACCTGAGCAGAGGAAAAGCCGATAAATGACTCTTCCTATTTACCTCGGTCGGTAATGCGGTGGGTCAGACTGACCACCACCGATCGCCGCGATGCGTGCTCCCACGGGAACGCGATCGTGGGTTATCCTGATCACGTCATATGAAGTCCAGTCAGGATAGCGAACACCCCTTGCCCTTACAACCTCTTTAACCACTTCCTGCCCGGCCTATTGACAAATGACAGGCGGGCAGGAAGGGGTTAAAGAGGTTGTAAGGGCAATTTTTTAAAATTAAAATCATAAACATGTTATACTGACTTGCTCTGTAAGCAATGGAATTGCACAGAACGGCTTCACATCTCCTCTTCTGGGGTCTCCAGTCTGCACTCTCTGCTCCTCCCTTTCTGTTTGTGCCCCCATAGCAAGCAGCAGGCATGCAGGACTCAGGTGTTGTCAAGTGTTTGTGTGTGTGTGGGGGAGGGAGTACACAGCAAGTGTTGAAACTTTTTTTTTTACCTTAATACATTATGCATACATTAAAGGGAATGCATTAAACTGGTTGTCAAGTCATGACATCCACTTTAACCGCTTGCCGACGGCTGATCGGCAAATGACGGCGACAAAGTGGCTCTGTAACGCAAATCGCCTGTGTTCGGGGGGGCCAGGGAGCGGGTGCGGCGGCTTCGATTGCCGCTGACTACCCGCGATGCCCCCCCCCGGAGCGAATGAGCGGAGGTCCGTGTAAGTAAACACGGAACCTCCGCTCTGTGTGAGGGGGAAGGGCTGTGATCACAGCCTTCCTGTACGTGAAGGCTGTGACCACTTCCCTTCCCCAGCTAGGCAAGCCCCAATACAGTTAGAACACGCCCAGGGAACATAGTTAACCCTTAGCGCGCCCCCTGCAGGTTAACCCCTTCACTGCCAATGGCATTTATACAGTAATCAGTGCATTTTTATAGCACTGATCGCTGTATAAATGCCAATGGTCCCAAAAAAGTGTCAAAACGTTCCGACATGTCCGCCCCAATATCGCAGTACCGCTAAAAATCGCAGATCGCCGCCATTACTAGTAAAAAATAAAAAAAACATAAAAACCCCAAAAATGAATTCTCATCATCCGTAAACGCAACCACTTTTGCGCAAACCAATCAATAAACGCCGATTGCGATTTTTTTTATCGCAAATATGAGGAAAAATATAAATTGGCCAAAAACGGTGAAAAAAAATGTTTTTTTATATTTTTTTTTTGGATTTGTATTTTAGCAAAAAGTAAGAAATTTGTGTTTTTTTGCAAAATTGTCGCTCTTCTTTTGTTTATAGCGGTGATCAGAAATGACGCAGAGGGGATCAAATACCACAAAAAGAAAGCTCTATTTGTGGGAAAAAAAGGACGCAAATTTCGTTTGGGTACAACGTTGCACGACCACGCAATTGTCAGTTAAAGCGACGCAGCGCCGAATCGCAAAAAGGGCTCCGGTCCTAAAGCTGGAAATCCTTCCGGCGCTGAAGTGGTTAAACTACAGGTAAGCCTATAATAAGGCTGACCTGTAGGTCCCAGGAATATCTCCTAAACTTGCACCATTTAGGAGATGTTCCCTGTATCTGCCGACATCATCAGCACATGCGCAGTGGGCCGTTTCTTCACTGTGTCGTAAACCACAGCTCCCATGCGCATGTGCGGGAGTGATGTCATCGCCGCTCCGGCCAATCACAGCGCTGGAGTCCGCTCTGTGATTGGCCGGAGCCCGCGATCCCGGAAGAAGATGGACACAACATGACGCCGGTCACAGCGGTGCTCAGGAACCGCTGCAAAAGCGTCGATCTAAGGTAAGTCGTTCATAATGCCTTTGTCTTGCAAGTTTTTTTTTTTTTTTTTTAAGGGGCATAAGAGATCTAACTGATCCCAGGGACAGGGATCAGTAGATCTCTTACATGCTGCCTGACAGAGTGGGGAACTGCCATGTTTACATCAGCGGTTCCCCGTTTTTCTTCTCTGCCAGGCAATCATGGCGATTGAGTCCGCCTGAGCCGCGGCCACACTTCTGTAGAGTGCAGCGGGCTACCGCGCACGCGCGAGCCACCGTTTATAGGCGGCGATTCGCGGGGCGCTGCCACTCTGCATCAGTAAATGTATGCGAGGCGGTCAGGAACCGATTAAGGTAAAAAATGTTTTAAACTTAGAAACTCTTTAAATGCACCCAATACTTAATGATTATTCTTCTTTAAAAGGAAACTGCTGTATGTAATGTTTTCATTATCTGCATATGCTTTCGGGCCCTTTCACACTAGTGGATCATTCGGAATCGGCCTGTCAGTTTTTCAGGCGAACCTGAACAGACGCTCCATTGTTCTCTATGGAGCGACGGACGTCAGTGGTGACATGTCCGCTGACACCCGATACACTCAAAACAGACGGATGGAAACCCTATTTTCCATCGCCTGGCGGATCGGATCAGATGAACACGGACAGACGGTCCGTGTTCATCCGATTCTCCATAGAGGAGAATGGAGCTGTGACAGGACAGTCTCTGTACAGAGTGCAGAGACTGTCCTGTCATCTGCCGGTTCAGCGGGGATCAACGGATGGATCCCCGCTGAGCAGCGGAGCCCGTCAGAACGGGCTCTGCTCGTGTGAAAGGGGCCTTCAACAGTAAAAAAAAAATATTAGACATGCGCACTGTCGTTTTTTGGGTCATTTGTTATGATCGCAATTCGTACATTTTAAAATGTTAAAATTCGCAAATTTGTAAATTCGAAAATCCGAAAATTCGAAAATCCAAAAATAAGAAAGAAAATCCGGAAATTCGAAAGAAAGAAAATTCTAAAATTCTAAATGATAACTAACTAATAATAACTAACTATTAAATTATAGGTATTGGAATTTCCTTTCAAATTTGCCTGTTAGTGAATGTAATGTATAAAAATTTATCTGAAGTTACGAATTATTTGAAATAATGAATGCCACATCTAAACAAATGGAACGTAACAAATTATTGATAAATAATAATAAAAAAAGTTATTATTATTATTTTTATTTATTAATATTAATTTGTTAAGTTCCATTTGTTTAGATGCTGCATTCGTGATTTTGGATAATTCGTAACTTCGTATAAATTCATATTCGTTACGTTCACTAACAACCAAATTTGAAAGGAAATTCCAATACCTATAATTTATTAGTTAGTAGTACTTACGTTATTATTAGTTAGTTATTATTTCAAAGTTTCGAATTTTCAAATTTCGAATTTATGAATTTCCGAATTTACAAGTTTACGAATTTTTGAATATTCTGAAAAATTTGTTAAACAGGTTTTCGTTAATTCGGATATTTGCGAATTAACGAAATTGTCTAAATGAGTTAAAAAACAAATTCAGAACGAAACAAATTGCACATGTCTAAAAAATATACAGTATACTGTACATAACATTTGATGCTTGTTAGCAGCCTATGTATAACTGACTTAGCCAGATGGTCCTGTTCCTGATGCTCCATTGAGACCAGAGCAGACAAAGACTGGGCCAAAGCAGAGGCAGGAAAGACATCTTTGGGTGTCTTTTGTTGTAGTGTTAGGTATTTTACACAAAAGATAAAAAAGCAGCAGAAAAAAAGCAACCTTTCCACTTTTAAGTGAGACTTTTACTGTACCTCTAAAGAAAAACTCCAGCTTTTCCTTTCCAAAACAACCTGACTGCTGAGGCGCAATAGGCCTAGGCATTAAACACTGTAAACGTACTGAACAAACCCCCCCTTGCCCCGTTCCCATCTAAGAAACAACACTTACAACCAATTAGGTTGGAAAGGGCAAGGCCACAGATTTTATTTAAATTCCAACACAGAACGTGAAATTCCAACACAGAACATGAAATTCCAACACAGAACATGAAATTCCAACACAGAGCATGAAATTCCAACACAGAACATGAAATTCCAACACAGAACATGAAATTCCAACACAGAACATGAAATTCCAACACAGAACATGAAATTCCAACACAGAGCGTAAAATTCCAACACAGAGCATGAAATTCCAACACAGAACGTGAAATTCCAACACAGAGCATGAAATTCCAACACAGAGCATGAAATTCCAACACAGAGCATGAAATTCCAACACAGAGCATGAAATTCCGACACAGAACGTGAAATTCCAACACAGAGCATGAAATTCCAACACAGAGCATGAAATTCCAACACAGAACGTGAAATTCCAACACAGAGCATGAAATTCCAACACAGAGCATGAAATTCCAACACAGAGCATGAAATTCCAACACAGAGCATGAAATTCCGACACAGAACGTGAAATTCCAACACAGAGCATGAAATTCCAACACAGAGCATGAAATTCCAACACAGAACGTGAAATTCCAACACAGAGCATGAAATTCCAACACAGAGCATGAAATTCCAACACAGAGCATGAAATTCCAACACAGAACGTGAAATTCCAACACAGAGCATGAAATTCCAACACAGAACATGAAATTCCAACACAGAGCATGAAATTCCAATGTGAACACTTAAACCAGTGCCAGTCACAGTTGTACTGTGAGCACGCTTAACCTTAACTAGTTGACTTCCATAAGGGGCCTGTCCTTACCATAAGTGCTGGACAGACAGCCTAATTCCAGTTTCCACCCCACGGCATAGCCCATTACAGCAACTTTTAATGCTGGCAAGGTCAAGAAACCCCAGCAAGCTGTGACAGACCATCAAAGAAAAAAAGGCCGGGAGGGTGGGCAGCTCTTCCAGCCACATTTTCTTTCCAAAAGGCCCAGAATTCCCTGGGGCAGTACTTTTCTTGAGCTCAGGCCCAATCCACCCCCCATGACTTCACCCAATCTTGTCAGACCATTCACCAACTGCTTCCGCCCATCGCCTGGCCATGCCCCCATCAGTCAAGGCTCTCTTTCCCTTGGGGGGGTTCAAGAGGCCTTCATATGTATTGTGCATGTAAATGAATCACAACCCTGCTGTCGTATTTTGTATAAAACCTCGTACACAGTGCGACGGTCGTACGACCCGACGTCCAATATCATATGTTGGCTGTTGTGTCTCGCATACTGACGTGCACTAAGCGATTGTACGACCAAGCCTAACAGGGTGACGTGCTACAAGCGTATGAAGAGGAAGTTCCGGTGAATGTGATTTGTGAATTAGGTACATAGGTTTACACGAAAGGACACTTCTGGGCGTTCCTGACTTCTGAGCATGCGTGTTTTGCACATTTGTTGGCTCAACTTCTCTGTACACACGATACAACGGTCGTATGAACGCTTGTTGTACAAACAAAAGTTTTCTAGTCTGCTCATCCAACTTCTGTTGTATGACCGTTGCACTTCGGCTGTTCTAATCGCACGTACTAACGGTCGGATGATCGTACAACAAGCTGCTGTACGACTGTTGTTGTACAACCGTTGTACCATGTGTAAGGGCCTTTACTTACCACTTTAGTTGTATAAAGCAGCTTTCTGATGTCACTCCTCCTCCTGGCTGAATTTCTAAGTGCTCTGACTTTGTTTCACTCCTGATACTACATGTCCCATGATCCTTTGAGCCTCTGTAGCTCCAGGAGTTCTGCGAGTTGATGTGGGTGAGTCCTAGGATTAGTGTGGGAGTTTCTGGGCCTTCATGTGGGTGGTGAAAGGTGTAAATGTGTCATACCTCCTCCTGTGTGATTCCTACCTGGCAGCATACCAAAGTATAATGGCTTACTGCAGGACTACAAAGTAGGGATGCACCAATACCATTTGTTTAACACTGAGTACCAATACTTTTTTTAAGTACTCGCTGATACCAATTACCGATACCTATCGCCAATATACACTTGTTGGGATTTTTTTGTACCAAAGACAAGTAGCAGAATACATTTTGCCCCAAAAGCCCAGTGGTCATCAAATACCACCAAAGAAAGCTCTATTTGTGTAAAAAAAGTTGATATAAATTTATCTCAAAAAATTAAAATCCAAGTGCAAAAAAAAGAACTGACCATGGGTGTGTGCGGACTTCTGCAGGGCACTGCATAGCCGAAAGGGAAAGGAAAGCCTTCAGTGAAGGTCTGCAGGTGACAGCCCCTGTATGTCAGGGTCAATCAAAGGATGGCATTAGGTCTGATCTGCTGCTCCAGAAAGCCACAAGAACAGTGATGGGGAACCTTGGCACCCCAGATGTTTTGGAACTATATTTCCCATGATGCTCATGCACTCTGCAGTGTAGTTGAGCACCATAGGAAATGTAGTTCCAAAACATCTGGGGTGCCAAGGTTCACCATCACTGCCTAGAAGAAGTGTGTTGTGATTGCACAACCTGTGATTGTTCCATGGCTCTTTCCCCTGTGCACCCAGCCCAGCACTTGTCTATGAGAAAGTTTGTGTGTAGGGCAGGGGTTAGGGTTACTGAAGAGTGCAGGGCATAGAAGAGTGCACAGTCCTGTCCTAATCCCCGGTAATATAGTACTGGCTCAGGGCAGGTAGGCTGCACATGGCTGCAGACAGTTGGGTAAGAAGGACATGCACAGAGAGCAATGACCCCCACCACCGGGCACCCAACCCACAAATGCAGCCATCCCCCTCTGCAGCAGGGCTGTGCACTACCCGCATATACTTTCCACTCACCACACCAAAATGTAACCCCCAGAGCCCACGGGACCCAGGTTCTGGTATCTCTTGGGCACCTCCCACAGGGTCTTATTCAGTTCCTGCCAGTAGAATCCTGTGGGCGTGTTGGAGGACATTGCTGCTGCAAACCCAGGCTCTCACAAACACTCAGACAGCTGAAATGTCATTGGTTGTTAAGGGGGCGGCGGCCCCACTCTTTAATCACTTGCCGACAGCAGTCTGACGGCGACAGAGTGGCTCGTTATCGCAAACCGCCGTCATATGACAGCGGCTGCGATAACTAGTGCTGTGAGCGCGCGCTCACTGTGTCCAGGGGGGGGCCAGGGAGCAGGTAAGGCGGACTCAATCGCCGCCGGCTACCCGCGATGGCCCCCCGCAGCGAGAGAACAGAGGTCCGTGTAGGTGTAAACAGGAATCTCCGTTCTCATGGAGGGGGAAGGGCGATGATCACAGGCTTCCTGTGACACGCCCAGGGAACACATTTAACCCTTAGAGCGCCCCCTCCAGGTTAACCCCTTCACTGCCAATGGCATTTACACAGTAATCAGTGCATTTTTATAGCACTGATCGCTGTATAAATGCCAATGGTCCCAAAAAAGTGTCAAAATGGTCCGACATGTCCGCTGCAACATCGCAGTACCGTTAAAAATCGTAGATCGCCGCCATTACTAGTAAAAAATAAAAACAAAATAAAAACCCCAGAAATTAATTCTCATCTTTTGCGCAAATCAATCAATAAACGCCGATTGCAATTTTCTTTACCAAAAATATGAGGAAGAATATAAATTGGCCAAAACCGATGGAAAAAAATGTTTTTTATATTTTTTTTTTGGATTTGTATTTTAGCAAAAAGTAAGACATTTTGTTTTTTTTTTGCAAAATTGTTGCTCTTCTTTTGTTTATAGCGGCGATCAGAAATGATTCAGAGGTGATCAAATACCACCAAAAGAAAGCTCTATTTGTGGTAAAAAAAAGACCACGCAATTGTCAGTTAAAACGACGCAGTGCCAAATCGCAAAAAGTGCTCTGGTCCTAAAGTGGGAAATCCTTCCGGGGCTGAAGTGGTTATCTGGTTCTCAACCGTGCGCAGTATCCTATTGCTGCAGAGTGGCAGTGTCCCGCAAATCGCCTTATATAAGCGACAGCTCACGCGTGCGCAGCTAGCGGGTGGGAGCGCGCCGCCTGCTCATTTACTTTAGGTGGCTTTCCTTTATTTTCACTGGTGATCTGGCCAGTAAATCTGTTTTTTGATTTTTTTTTTTTTAACAAAACAAGCTCTCTCAATTAGAGGGTTGAGACAAACCATTTACCACCAACAGGGGTGCTTACAATTACAGTTGTATGCAAAAGTTTAGGAACCCCTGACAATTTTCATGATTGTCATTTATAAATATTTGGGTGTTTGGATCAGCAATTTCATTTTGATCTATCAAATAACTGAAGGACACAGTAATATTTCAGTAGTGAAATCAGGTTTATTGGATTAACAGAAAATGCGCAATATGCATCAAAACGAAATTAGACAGGTGCATAAATTTGGGCACCCCAACAGAAAAATCACATCAATATTTAGTAGAGCCTCCTTTAGCAGAAATAACAGCCTCTAGACGCTTCCTATAGCCTGTAATGAGTGTCTGGATTCTGGATGAATGTATTTCAGACCATTCCTCCTTACAAAACATCTCCAGTTCAGTTAGGTTTGATTGCCGAGCATGGACAGCCGGCTTCAAATCACCCCACAGATTTTCAATGATATTCAGGTCTGGGGACTGGGATGGCCATTCCAGGACATTGTACTTGTTCCTCTGCATAAATGCCGAGTAGATTTTGAGCAGTGTTTTGGGTCGTTGTCTTGTTGAAATATCCAGCTCCGGGATACTACTTTGTGACTGATTCCTCAACATTATTCTCAGGAATCTGCTGATATTGAGTGGAATCCATGCGACCCTCAACTTTAACCAGATTCCCAGTACCGGCATCGGCCACACAGCCCCACAGCATGATGGAACCTCCACCAAATTTTACTGTGGGTAGCAAGTGTTTTTCTTGGAACGCTGTGTTCTTTTGCCACCATGCATAACGCCCTTTGTTATGACCAAATAACTCAATCTTTGTTTCATCAGTCCACAGCACCTTATTCCAAAATGAAGCTGGCTTGTCCAAATGTGAGTTTGCACACCTCAAGCGACTCCGTTTGTGGCGTGTGTGCAGAAAAGGCTTCTTTCCCATCTCCCATACAGCTTCTCCCTGTGCAAGGTGCCCCGAATTGTTGAACGATGCACAGTGACACCATCTGCAGCAAGTTGATGTTGGAGGTCTTTGGAGGTGGTCTGTGGGCTGTTTTTGACCGTTCTCACCATCCTTCGCCTTTGCCACTCCAATATTTTATGTGGCTGCCACTTCTGGCCTTAACAAGAACTGTGCCTGTGGTCTTCCATTTCCTCACTATGTTCCTCACAGTGGACAGCTTATATCTCTGCGATAACTTTTTGTAGCCTTCCCCTAAACCATAATGTAGAACAATCTTTGTTTTCCGGTCATTTGAGAGTTGTTTTGAGGCCCCCATGTTGCCACTCTTCAGAGGAGAGTCAAATAGAACAACAACTTGCAATTGGCCACCTTAAATACCTTTTCTCATGATTGGATGCACCTGTCTATGAAGTTCAAGGCTTAATGAGCTCACCAAACCAATTGTGCGTTCCAATTAATCAGTGCTAAGTAGTTACAGGTATTCAAATCAACGAAATGACAAGGGTGCCCAAATTTATGCACCTGTCTTATTTAGTTTTAATGCATATTGCACATTTTCTTTTAATCTAATAAACCTCATTTCAATACTGAAATATTACTGTGTCCTTCAGTTATTTGATAGATCAAAATGAAATTGCTGATTCAAACACCCAAATATTTATAAATGACAACCTTGGAAATTGTCAGGGTTCCTAAACTTTTGCATACAATTGTATCAACCTTTACTTATTTATTATCTATACAGGCTTGGCGATTCCTACAAAGCCATAGCGCTACCAATGCCTCAAAAATGGAATACTATCTCCCACTAAATGCCTTAGATGCCGAGATACCCATGTTATCAACCAAACCCTACTTAAAATACGGTGTCAACAAAATACAAGATTGCCTCCAGAGCTCCTAAAGGTGTCGAACAGCTAATATCAGAATATACTTCACTAGCGCCCAAATTATACAATTCCTAAAATTACACCATCTACCGGACTTATACATCCCTCAAAACATATGGCTATATCACTCAACACCAAGCCACAATATCAACACGCATAATGCTTTTTAACAACTTCATACAGGGGAAAAACATTTTCAAGAAATCTAAAAATATCATCAAATGGGGAACTGAATAAATTCAACTTTTACAGAGAACCAATGGCAATTAGCACTTAAAGAAATCTTTAAAACCACACACTGCACTAGCCAGCAGACAATCAAAATATTCAACAGGTGGCATTACACCCCACACATAATAGCAAAAATGTTCCCGAACACATCACAACTTTGTTGGAGGGACAGCGGACACCCGGGGAATCTCATACATACTTTCTGGGGGTGTCCAAACCGAAAAAGCTTTTGGAACCAAACATTCCAATTAATATCCTCACTCACAGGAATGATAACACAACCTAAACCTGAACTCGCAATGCACCATATTGGCATTGAAAAACTCCCCAAAAATCTTAGATCGGTTATCACACATGTATTGGCTGCTCGTGCCTTGGTCCTGAGGAACTGGAAGAACAACAACTGTGTCAATATTTCTGATCTGAAAATACTAGTCCACAGGAATTACACATTTGAACGTCTACTAGCCATTAACTCATCAACAGGTTCATACTTTGACAATAACTGGAAAATATGAATGGACCAACACATGGTTCAAACACCATAACCTAAATGTCTATGTATTCTAATATAACTACTGTATACCAAAATACGTAATACTAGATGTAACTAAAGAACGTAATGCATATATCTTCCATGATCTTTACATTATGTTTTTTTTTGTTTTTTTGGGGTTTTATACTGCTTTAACCTTCTAATATTTTAATGAATGGCATTGTTGACCATTATTAAAAAATAAATGAAGTACAGAGGTGCCTTTTTTTCGGTAGGGTTATTTGCCACACATTTTCCTCTTTCATTGGTATAAATATATTTGTCTTTAACATACTTATTTACACATTGTCCCAATGCACTACGACAAGCTGGGAATATAGTCAAGTCTTATATTTATATTTACACATTGTCACATTATACTAAACCAGACTAGAAATATGATCATCTTATACAAGCTTATTTGCACTTTGTCACATTATACTAGCCTGAGCAAAACAAGAAAATATACTTTGTAAAGGGGATTCTGCTATCAAAGGCATGCTTCTTTGGGTGCCAGAAAACATACTAACAGTTTGTAGGACTTTAAATATGCATCCAGTAATAACTCTTAAGACCACACTCAAAATTAAAAACAATCACAAATTTTATTACAAAATTTGAATAAATTCTACTAGCCAAGGCATAAAAACATACAATAGCAATAAACACATGTTCTTGTTAGAGACCAAAGTCACATTATCTCAAGTACAGATATCTTAAATACTCAAATTGAAGACCAAAGTCTACAAGTTTCGCGGGATCCCCCGCTTCTTCAGGACTCTTCTGGTCTCATAGGCATGTCACAAAATCTTAATGAAGGTAAACTATAAAAGATAATAACCATAACTTTAAAAACAAGATATTTGTACAAATTGTTTCATATCTTCGTAATAATTGCATAAGCTTTAACTCACACATGCAACATAAAAGGTGAAGTTATAGAAGAAGCCCACACAACATCGTACACATATCACCCACATGCTGATTCCCACCTCACTGACCAGTCCCATACACTCTACACCAGGGACAGAGACAATGGGCCTCCCCATGACCTGTAGGGGACCACCAGAGGCAAACACAGGGACACACAGGTCCAGAGATGATACAATCTAAAGAAAGACACACGTAAGTGAGAGCCCACCAGACCAACTACAGGGAGGATCCAGCCATAAGGGGTCTCAACCCCAAAATAACAGAGGGTATCAGACTTACCCTGATAATTAAAAGCCGAAATGGTGTTAGGGTCACATATTGTTTTTACCATTCCCTCAAATCAACCTCTAAAACAAAAATAAAAAAGAATATTAGAAAGAACCCAAAAGAAAAAGAGATTTGATCAACGGGCACAGATGCGAGACAGAAGGAGACAGCTAAATTCATGCTTGTCCTAAATATATGTGTAACAGAAAAACACTGCTCTGTCTACACAGCTGAAAGTAGGTGGTTGCTGATACCCCAGTCCAGGTGCTCAGATTCAGAGGAGTCTTCCAATCTCCCAAGAGAAACTCAATGATATTCAAAAAATATGAATCGGCATACCGGAAATGTTTGTGATTAGGTTTATTGTGTAATGACCATGTACAAACAAGCAGGCGCGTTTCTTTGAACACACACTTATTTTTATCTCTGCTCCTACAGGGTGACATACACCTGCAGCAAATAAGATCAATCTTTTTCCCTAACACTCAATTGGATAGGAGCATCTCACATGACCAGTCACATGTTTAAGTCTTTTGCATATCTAATGCTTATTTAACCACCTCCCACCCGGCCACTGCACATGTACGGCCGGGTGGGAGCTTCCCCGTTCTGACAGGACGTATATATACGTCCTGCAGAACGGGGGCTCGCAGCGCGGGCACGCGCCGCGCTGCTGCTGGATCCTGTGATCATTATGATCACAGAATCCAGCTGAGCGGAGATTGGGATACGGGCGCAGTGACTGGCCCTCCCGATCATGTGACGGCTGTGTCCAATCACAGCCGTCACATTGTCAACAGAGACGAGCGTCTCTGTGACAGTTCTCCCCCCGCCGAGCTCAGTGAGAGCTCAGTGCGGGGGGGGGGAGGGGGGGAGCTGCAGCTCTGTGACAGCTCTCTGCATGGAGATGATTTCATGCAGAAAGCTGTCACAGATCGCCCCCCACACAGTGCACCAAGCACACTGATACCCCTGTCCACATACATGTCACACTGTCACCCCATAAAACAGTCCCCAAAACATCTGTCACCATACACAACATCTGTCACAGTCCCCAAACATCTGTCACAGTCCCCAAACATCTGTCACAGTCCTCAAACATCTGTCACCATACACAAAACATCTGTATGTCACTGTCACATCTGTCACAGTCCCGTCACATCTGTCTGTCCGCCAACACCAAATAAACTCCGATTTGGGTTATTTTTACCAAAGAAATGTAGCAGTATGATTTTTGGTCAAAATTTATCAAGAGAAATTACTTATTTGCAAAATTTTATAACAGAAACGCAGAAAAATGCATTGTTTTTGAAAATTTTTTGTCTTTTTTAATTTATAGCGCAAAAAATAAAAAACCCAGGGGTGATTAAATACCACCAAAAGAAAGCTCCATTTGTGTGAAAAAAATGATAAAAATTTCATATGGGTACAGTGTCGCATGACCGCGCAATTGTCATTCAAACTGCAACAGCGCTGAAAGCTGAAAATTGGTCCGGGAAGGAAGGGGGTTTAAGTGCCCAGTATTGAAGTGGATAAGAATGTCATTTCAGTATTTTTATTGAGCTGTGAATAAGGCATTACTGCCGAAATGCGTCAGTTGTTTGTACATGGCCATTGCACAATAAATCTAATTGCAAGTATATCCGGAGTGCCGATTCATATTTTTTGAATATCATTGTCCTAAATATATGAATGGCTTAGCATGACCAGAATCAGAAAGAAGAGGCTGCTATAAAAAAAGACAAAGCAAGGAAACAACAAGTAGGGAAAAGACCACAAAATGGACTTCATTACTGCAGCATCTAACATAAATGCCTGCCATCTCACCTATAAAACAGCCAGTCCAGTGTTCACCTCCCCATCTATACCGTATATATTATTCCAAGATTGCTGTACTTATGGGCTACAATGATGGAGATCTGGACCTTTTTTTTTTTTGTAGAGGGTATTTGTGATAGAGGTGATTTGTAGCATTTTTTTATGATAAAGGTTGACTGGCTATTTGCTTCTATGAAAAGAGATAAGGTTGAAAAGCAGCCATCAGTGGTAAAAAAAAATGCCTATTAGAAAATGCCATAACTGGCATCCAGCTGATTGATGAATAAGATATTTCGGTAGTGGCGGAATGTTATGTGTTGTTTCTCTATATACTGTGTCACCTGCGGCAGGCCAGAAGTTGGATGGGTTTGCTTTTTTTTTTTTTTTCTTTGCCTTTGCAGCTGTAATACAGGTAAATAGAAAAATCCCCAAGCTGCATTATCAGCCACGAATAAATCTGTCTTCTGACTTGACAAACAGTTCAGCAAATGTCAACAGATTGTGATGGTGCAGCAGGCGCACACACAGCACCAATGGAAAACAAACTGTAACTAACAGTAACCTCAGGACATCTCTTTATTAGACGTTTACACATCAAATTGCTTAATTACACTGCTATAAAATGTGTCTGGATTGTTTGTATCACACAAACAGCTGGGGAAGTATGGTTCTAGTATTGCAGGAGAAAACATTACATTCCGACAGTACTCCGCAAATACTGCCTTACATATGTCTCCTAGTGTAATGTGCCTGCAGATAACATTAAGATAATTGACTCCTATTATGTGCAACATTCAGGGCCATATTTAACGTTCAATTAAATGGGCCGTAAGGTTTCTTAGAGCTCCATAATGTCTCTTGGCTTAGCGGTACTTTGCAGATATGGTTGTCAACCTTTTGCTAGGCCATTATGAGGCTCTGGAAATGCAGCAGGAAGGGAGATGGTAATGACAACTATTGAATTTGCAGGGAGAATGCCATTTTAAATTAAAGAGAAGCACTCATAGTCATGAGCGTTCCTAACTGTCCTCAATGCAGGTGATCTGGAGCTTGGCAGTTCCCAAATACAGTGTGCTTGATTTAATAGTTCTCTGTTGTCACTCTAAGTGTTTGTTACCCTAAAAAAAATGGCTCCTGTTCCCTTAAAGCATGTTATACAGCACAGTGCTTGTGCTGTGTAATTTGGCCCCCTGCATAACCTAAAATACCTGGCTGATCCTGCCTGGTTGTGCCCTCCCCCCTGTAAACTGACCATGGCTTATCATGGCTGCTGAGCCCTGACACTGTGGTCAGTTTACATGCCTCTGTCATTCCGCAGCTCTTCTCTCTGCTCTCCTCCACCCTCTCCACCCTCCCCTCCCTGCTTGTCAGCTCCATTCACTCCTCAGTCCTCCCCTCCTGCTGCAATCATAACTATATTATGATCATGCCATCCCCTCTGTTAAATAACATAATGTATCCCAGTGTTTTTGCTGTATAAAAAGGATTCTGACTTCTACCTTATATCAGAGTGTCTCCCGTGCTCACGTGACCGCTCACTAGACGCTCTCATATGAGGTAGAAGTCAGCATCTTTTATTATATAGCAAAGACACTGAGATACATAATGTTATTTAACAGAGGGGATTGCACTATTATCATATAGTGGCTTAAGGACCACTTTAATGCAGTGTTTGCAAAACATGGGTAAGTGAGTGCACTTTACCTGACAATGGCAACCTCTTCACCATAAAGTTAGGGATAAAGCAGGGGCATAACTACAGGTCATGGGCCCCATAACAAAATTTTGATAGGGCCCCCCAACCCCCCCCCCCCCTATTGTTATTGATCTTAACACATATTGGGTTTGATTTACTAAAACTGGAGAGCGCAAAATCTGGGGCCGCTGTGCATGGTAGCCAATCAGCTTCTAACTTCAGCTTGTTCAATTAAGCTTTGACAAAAAAATGCCATACAAGGAGGACTTCTTATAGTTATAGTTTCTTGAACTGTTACTATGGACTACCTCACAATTTGTAAAATGGAGTTGTACCAAGCCTGTGGCTGCTTTGAAGTGAGTGAAGTGAATGCTGTTACCATTTGAAGGTTGGGGAAGCACAACGTTAGGCCACAGTGCTAGACTGATACACCTCATGGAACCACACACGGTGAGACACAGGATTCCAGAGAGACAACTCCAATATGAACCTAGTTGAGTTGGGGCAGGTGGTGGACAGGGGAAGAGGTCTCTCTTTTATCAGTCAGGAGCTGACCCTCTCTATGTAGCATGCAGCAATTGACCTGGGCTCCATGTTGCATGGTCCTCAGGTGATCGGTGGACTCTCTAAGCCCTGTCTTAAAACCAAGGAGAAAGCGTAGGGCCCAGTGCAAGAAGTGTACCCAAGTAATGGAGGGTTGTTTCTTTTGGGGCCAGGACTATGGTGAGTAATGTGTCTAAGATCCACAATGCATGTATACTTGTGTTTGCATGGGCTTATGAATGGCCTGTTTGTTTAGGCCTTAACATCTCTGTTTTAGGTGGGCCCCGATGAAGGGCATGTGGGTGAAACAGTCATGTTTAGAACCTACCTACAACCAGTCTTATTCAGAAGATCTTAGATCCTTAGTGTAAATTATAAGTCCTCCCACCCCTTCAACCACCACAGCTAGCAAGTGCTAAAAAAAAGGTGGTATAGTAGTTAGTAGGAAAAGGTGTGGTTTCAATAATAATGACCGACACAATATTTTATAAAATTAGATAATTGTTAGTACTCCTGCACACAATTGTCCAAACAACTTTAAAATGATTTTTTTTTTCTTTTTTTTTTGCAGAACTACAAACAGTTGTCACTTTTCATATGAGGAATCACTGGAATTTTTACAACCTGACTGTTAAGGCATACTAGGTTCATTTTAGTGCTGACCAGGATGACCAGAAACTTTAGGACAATAAATCTACACTACTAAGAAAGTAAAACAAATTCCCCTTTACTGAACAGCCTGTAAAGAAGGTCTATGACTAGCATCAATGGTTCTGAAGTCTTCTTCTGTACTTCTGATGTCATCTCTTCTCGATTGGGAATGTCACAGGCAAATGGGCGATACAGCATTAGTGTCAAAATCAACTCCTGCTCATATCAATAATGATATCAGTGGTGGAGTTGTGTTATCTATGTTGGTATATGGAGTTTCTATATATATATTTTTTTTTAATCAGGTTGAAGTTTATTGAGATGTCACAGCAATAAACATAAATTCAAAACAAAGTTGAGACATATCTGGTAAAGAATACATCATGACAGTAGTAAAGCATCAAAAATACACACCATTACGTTCTGTACTGTTTAGAAACCTATTGTTACCATACCACATTCCCATTGGTCGGGGACAGTTTGGTATGTGCAGGCATTAGACACACCCACCCACAGCAATGAGAGAACACCTGGTGAAATTGTAAATCAGCAATACATCACAGTTATGCATGTCGTTACAATAATAGTCTACCCATCACCAGATCCACTGGAGCTAGTCCGGGTGGGCCAGTCAATTCCCCCATATTTTTTCAAATTTTGAGTGACTACCTCTATGTTGGTATATCGGTTTTTCCATTCCAAGCATTGATCCCATCTGCTCTATCCACATTTGGAGCGAGGGAGGTGTAGGGGAAACCCAATGCTGCAGAAGAAGTATTCAGGTCTGAAACAGGGCTCGAGTAGCCACCTCCTTTGCATATTTATCAATGATTACTGCATCTAACATGCTCAAAATACATTGTTTAGGGTCTAAGACACCTGTAAGGCAGCATTGACCGTGGAGACGACTGAGCTCCAATATCAATGCAGCTTCGGGCATCTCCATAGTAAGTGTATTAAGTCACCCACATCCACTTTGCATCTGCCACACATGGGGTCTGGATGCAGCCCCATAGAGTGCAGCATGGCTGGAGTTTGGTGAACCCTCAGTAAAATATACAACTGTGTAAGTCGCTGTGTCATGTTGAGCGAGCAACTGCGTACTGGCTCCATGGTCTCCTCCCACAACTCCCCGGGTATCTCTCCCACACCCCCCTCTGGTACCTCGGTCATGCGTCAACGAGCGAGTTGTACTGTGTCGCTGAATGTGTCAACATATAAAATGACTCCCAAGTGGTTTGAGGTCGGTACGACGTGAGATACCCCGACGTAGGTCTGGGGTACACACCGTCTACGTTTCACCTACACCCACTGAATTATGTGAATGATACCTCTACGGGCTTCGACGTAACTATAACCTCGAGTCAGCAGAGGTGCCAGTTACGACGGAATGTCCACAGAATCTGGGATTTGTTACATAAAACTCGTACAATCTACGTCATTAGTAACTATTTATACGTTTCCTCCACCGATGAGCTCGGGACAAAGTCTGGACTTATGAAGAAGACGTCGTAACCCAAAGGGGATGTGGAGGGA
>BLSH010379081.1:370672-380892 GCA_018402905.1 Glandirana rugosa | reverse complement strand
GATGCAGCCCCATAGAGTGCAGCATGGCTGGAGTTTGGTGAACCCTCAGTAAAATATACAACTGTGTAAGTTGCTGTGTCACATTGAGCGAGCAACTGCGTACTGCCTCCATGGCCTCCTCCCACAACTCCCCGGGTATCTCTCCACCCCCCCCCCCATTTTTCACACTCCTGGCTAGGGAAATTTTCTAGGTACTCCCCCATGAGCATTGCATAGCAATTAGATATAAATCCTTTTGTGCATGTCACTTGATGTATAAAGTGGAATATTGGAGTGGGGGATAGTGTAGCCACTTTAAGTGATTACTGGGCGGCTACAGTGTGTTGTAGTTGTAGGTAATAAAATAGCCAATTAATCGGGATACCATATTTAGCTTGTATCTGAGAAAATGGGAGAAGTCTTCCATTGCTCAGAATATGTGTGAGATGTGTCACTCCGTACGCCCTCCAAATGGATGCGTTCTGTAGTTTAGCGAGTTCTGAATACGAGGAGTTCTCCCAAATGAGGCTGAACTCCGTATATCCATTTACCTTCTGAAGGTGTTTCACTTTGTCTCAAACTTTTTGTATGAGTCTATAAGTTGGGCATTGCTTGTTCAGTTTGCAAAATTAATTGAGCCTCCAATCCTTCTGCCAGAGAGGAGGCACCAGTGCCATGCAACAAAATTGGCAGTGTGGAATCAAAGGTCGTCTCCTCTGAAGTAGGAGCTTCCCGAACATCCCCAATCAAATATTGAAGCTGAGAGGAGATATAATATAACCAAGCATTCGGGAGAGCCAGCCCTCCTCCATCCTTTGGCTTCTGTAACTGTTCCAGTTTAATTCGGGCGCACCCTCCCTTCCATAGTAGGACTCTGAATATGGAATTCACTAAACTGAAAATTTTAAGGGGAATAACTACTGGGGAATTATGAAGGAAATAAAGCAGTTGGGGCATAAGGTCCCTTTCACACGGACGGATAGAATCCAGCTTTTAGCTGTGGATAGATGAAGTTATCTACCGCAGCTACTGTATACTGTGACAATGCTTTCCTATGGCCCCATTCACACTCTGCATTTAGCAAAGGTTTTGTTACAGACAATTTCGAACGGTTAGAAAAATGGATTTGAATGCGCCCAGGAACGATGTAATGCAGCTATCTGCACATATCTGCAGCTACCTGCAGGTAAAAGCAGTGCACTGTGTCACCTACGGATAGCAACGGCAACAAGCATAGAAAATCAATAGGAAGCACTTCAGAAATGTCAAGAATGTTTCCACTGCAGCTAAACATAGCTGCATGTAAACAAACGTAATCGCGGCTAATTAGAATGTACAAATGCAAGTAATCATTGTGCTTTGGAGTCTGGTATCTGGCTTGCATTTATCAACGGCAGAACAGCCGCTCTTGTTAAAGAGGCCTAAAGATCATTTTAATCAAGTTGGCTCTTCCAGCCACTGATAGCCACGGTTTATTCCATAGCTTAACTTTGTCTCTAAATCTTGTTAGTAGGGGAAGGATATTCAGGTGGCAGAAGTCAGTGAGCTGAGGTAAAATGATAACTAAGTATTTAAATGAGGGCACCACTGGTACCGGGCATGATGTTAGTAAATGGGGGTATCCAGCTTGCCCAGGAATTTCTATGTTTAAACCTGAACAGTCTGTCTAAAAGGGTTCCTGTCCACCTTGCAGCTAAATCACTTTTCCTGAAAGAGAGGGGACTGTACGACATGGAAGAAGCTATGGGGAGTTTAAGGGGAATTTAGAGTTGAGTAGTGTTTATAAGGGTTGGTAGTTTGAATGTAGATTGTAACATGGTGGGCATGTTAGCTGCAGGGGAAATTATAGGGGGTTGTCAGGAATGTTAGGTCTGAAGCAGTGAATAATGGACTGAAGGTCAGGTGCTCTGATCATATACTGGTGCCAAGATGTGACAAGTTGGTAAGGAGGACCTATCAAATCTGAAAGTCTCATGTTTGCAAATATATGGAAAAGTTGCATGTTAAATCTTGTCACCTCTTGTGCAATCCAACTCTAGTCTATGAGAGCACCAACAGTGGGAAAAACTGTGCAATAAATATCCTGATGGCGGGCTTACCATGGGTCTGCACTCTTCCTTTCTACTGTGCAGACACACGAGAAACCCAGAGGGATAAAACACAAATATGTACAAGTACATTAACTAACCCTCATGTATGTCATGGTAGAATGATTTCTTGTACCACCTTGAGGAAAAAAGGCTGGAGATTCTGGGTTTCACGGTATGTAAAAAAGGTCTAATTCAATACTTCAAGTCTGTTCTGTAGTGTGACTTAGGGTGGAAGGAACTCCAACCAAATAATTTTATTTTATTTGGACAGAATATTGGCAGCTGGTGCTCAATATTTGGGGGGCGGCAAACAAACCTCCCCACCTCACTCGCACCACCGCCGCCACCCACGCTGCTACCCCCCACACTTGCACCACAGCCAGCCCCCCCACGAGAGATGGACAGGAAGGCGGCCTTACCTAAGGAGGCAGATGTCTAGGATCCGGGGTAGGTCTGCAGCTTGCTGAGGGAAGAGACAGGGCTTCTCCTCCCAACCGAACAGGAGGTGTGTCCTGAGACTCTCAGGACTCACTTCCGGATTAACCAGGGGGAGAATCAGGAAGACAATAATTAATATTAATTTGCTATTGTCACACAACTGGGTGGGCTCAGGGCGCAGTGTTATGCACCCATAGCCTACCCTGTTATGAAGCCAATTAGAGCCTCAGACTCTAATCATGTGCTAAACCCCCCCCCCCCCATTGAAATCAATGTGTCTGGTGCCCTACATGGAGATTAGGGGCCGGGCGCAGGGATTAGGGGGGCAGCGCCCCTACGCTCCAATGGACGGCCCGCCACCGGTACCTACAGTGGGGGGGGGGGGTTAAGCTGGCCATACATGGATCGAAATTTGACCAGTTCAGCAGGATCCAGCCAAATTTTGATCTATGTATGGGCACCCTGGTTGTACACAAGTTGACCTAGCAATGTGGACATCTTTACCCCGGATGCCTGTATACTTAGATGTGCCTGTTTTCATCATCAACCATATGAGTTGCTAAATGTTGTACCTTCATTAAATGTAAACGTATTGCTACACTTAGAGGCACCTCTCTCCTCTTTTATACTCAGCTGTGTCATGACACTACTTGTATATCAAGACATCGCTTCTATATCAAGTCAAAATGTATTTAAACATTTTGCTTGTCTTGCAAAGCCCTTTCAAGCCAAGTTACTCTCAAACCAAGGTTTTACTATATTATCTATGTTATTTTATGGTTTGGGGGAAAAAAACCCACACTCATTTTAATTTGGTGTGCATTGATTCCATGTAGCAGCTTTGAATCAGATGGGGGAGTTGCTTGAAGCCATCCTGTAATGATATAGATCAAAGAATGCATCAGTGTAATAGAATGAACCAGCCAATCTACATAGGCATAGTGCTTGGTGTAAGAAGTCTCCAGTAATAAGATTGATGCATACTGTATGGTATAAGTGATAAGTCAGGAAAATTTCCATTTTTTAGTAAGATGGAGAAAGACGTTGTACTTTGTTTCCAATACTCCTTTGAAATTGTCATGTATCTTTTGACCAATCAAATTTACCCATTGGGCATGTCCATGGCTGCACAGACAATGAATACACTGGAATGGAAATTATTATAGCTCATGCTGTTCCAACCATATCTAAACCTCATCATTTGTTGCCGTGCTGCTATTATGATAAAATTATGTAGCTATGAGAGAAAACATTAGTGTTACTAGCATTAAAATCACAAACTCTCTGATGCATGGCAGAAAATATAGATTGCATGATTGGATATGTATTATATAAAGGGAAAAATCATAGGGCTATTATGTGTCATATGTGGCAATCCCTTTTATTTTTCTTTTTTTTTTTTTACTCTTATATTGCCAGGCTTGGAACATTACAAGTGTATACATTCAAAGGTGCAATCAGGCCTTTAGAGCAGGGATAGGCAATTAGCGGACCTCCAGCTGTTGCAGACTTACAAGTCCCATAAGGCATAGCAAGAGGCACCCTGAGGCAGAGGCATGATGGGACTTGTAGTTTTGCAACAGCTGGAGGTCCGCTGATTGCACATCCCTGCTTCAGAGGGTAACTCCACTTTTGTGGGGAAAAAAACAAACAAACAAAAAAAATAATAATATATCTCTATATATATAGATAGATAAATAGAAAAGATTAGAATAGAATAGAAAAGAATAGAATAGAGCATAAGAGAATACAATAGAATAGAATAGAAAAACAATAAAGAATATAATAAAATAGAAAGAATATAATATATAACAATCTTCCGAATTTGAATAGAATGAATTCCAACTATGAATAGACTAGAACATAAGAGAATACAATAGAATAGAAAATAATAGAATAGAGAAACAATAGAAAACAATACTGAAACAGAAAGAATATAATATATAAACAATCTTCCGGAATTCGAATATCGAATAGAATGAATTCCAATTTTGAATTGACTGAATCAGAATTTAAATAGAGAAGATTATAATAGAATATACAATAATAGAAAATAATAGAATAGGAAATAAGAGAATACAATAGAAAATAGTAGAATAGAAAAACAATAGAACAGAAGATTAAAATAGAATATATAACCATCTTCCAAAATTCGAATTTCGAATAGAATAAATTTGAATTTGAATAGAAAAGATTATAATAGAATAGAAAATAATAGACAAGAATAGAATAGAACATAAGAGATTACAATAGAATAGAAAGAATAGAATCGAAAAACAATAGAAAAGAATATAATAAAATAGAAAGAATATAATATATAACAATCTTTCGAAATTCGAATTTATAATTTTTTCGAATCCAATAGAAATCTTTTAAATTGGAATACGAAACGAATCCTGAAAATGAATGAAACAAATTTAACTAAACAACGAATCAAAACAAAACTAAATTAATTTTTTCATCCTGCACATGTCTATAGATAGATAGATACACATTATATTGCCAAAAGGTATTGGGCCTCCTGCTTTTACATGCACATGAACTTTAATGGCATCCCAGTCTTAGTCCGTAGGGTTCAATATTGAGTTGGCCCACCCTGTGCAGCTATAAAAGCTTCAACTCTTCTGGGAAGGCTGTCCACAAGGTTTAGGAGGGTGTCTATGGGAATGTTTGACCATTCTTCCAGAAGTGCATTTGTGATGTCAGTTACTGATGTGGATGAGATGGCTTGGCTCTTAGTCTCGGCTCTAATTCATCCCAAAGGTTTTCTATTGAGTTGAGGTCAGGACTCTGTGCAGGCCAGTCAAATTCCTCCACCCCATACTTTCTCATCCATGTCTTTATGGACCTTGCTTTGTATACTGGTGCGCAGTCATGTTGGAACAGGAAGGGGCCATCCCCAAACTGTTCCCACAAAGTTGGGAGCATGAAGTTGTTAAAAATGTCTTGGTATGCTGATGCCTTAAGAGTTCCCTTCACTGGAACTAAGGGGTCGAACCCAAACCCTGAAAAACAACTCCACATCATAATCCGCCCACCACCAAATGATTTGGACCAGAGCACAAAGCAAGGTCCATAAATACATGGATGAGTGAGTTTGGGGTGGAGGAACTTGACTGTCCTGCACAGAGTTCTGACCTCAACCCAATAGAACACCTTTGGGATAAATTAGAGCAGAGACTGCGAGCCAGTCCCTCTTGTCCAACCTGCCTGACCTCACTCTTCTGGAAGAATGGTCAAACATTCCCATAGACACACTCCTAAACCTTGTGGTCAGCCTTCCCAGAAGAGTTGAAGCTGTTATAGCTGCAAAGAGTGGGCCAACTCAATATTAAACCCTACGGACTAAGACTGGGATGCCATTAAAGTTCATGTGCGTGTAAAGGCAGGCGTCCCAATACTTTTGGTAATATAGTGTATATACTGTATGCATATTATAGGAATATTTTATATCTATCACTTGCAGGCTGCTTTCCGTTTCTCATTAGCCTGACTTTACTAACTTGCTGTGAATAGCTGGGGTTTTAAATAGATGCCAATGGCACAATGGAAAACACAACCCTCTCTCTGCTTTCCTCTTTTTGGCCAGATCTGCATTTTCAGTTACAGAAAATAGGCAGCCTAAGCTGGGCTTTCTCTTTAGAAAGCCAAGAATGTTCTGCAAAATCTTGTTAGTGAAATTAAGATTTAAGACACATAATAAAAACTATATAAAGAACTAGATTACAATATTTATAAACTTAAAAAAATAAAATTGGTTAAAAACTGTTATAATTTCCTTTTGTTACGAGGTTTATATTCCCCATTGTAGGCAGGTTCATCAGTCACTTTGCAGTGCTTCTGGCACTAAACAGAATTTCCAACCCTCAGCCCTGCCAGTCAGAAAATGAGACCTAATTAAAACCGGCTTCCAACACATTAATAAAAAATGAGGCTTCAGTTGCATATATTTGCAAATTTATTTGAAAGCCACACAACATTTACAAGGTGCCTTTCCTTTCCAGTGCTTCATGATGGACCAAAACCTGTTGCATAACTGTGTGTCCCCTTCTCGGGAAACCTCAAGGATGACCTCATCAGTCTACTGCTGCTCCTTTATTTGTCTAAGCAGGCTGGGGGGGTATTTTTACAAGGCAGCTGCAGAAAGCTTGTGTCAGGTCAAAATTCCAGGATCAGAAGACTAGCTGAAGACAATTACAAATCATTTAGGCTTGAAATACAGTTACTTTATATGGATTATAAAGTTGAACCCCAGCCTTGCTTTCAGTCTTGCACAGCTGTACAGTCTACTCTCCTGTACTAAAATTGCTTACTCAGATTTCACTGCATACTGCGAGCTTCTCAAAGTGTGCATTTCAAGCTGTCACAAGTCATGAAGGAAGTCCAGCATTATTCAGACTTTTCCTCTTCAGCCTTACTGTCCATGGCCACCTCTTGCATTCACCAAATTTCAGTTCTTTCGGCCAAGGATTATAAGTCCTCATGCACACAGGAGTGTGGAGGCTTCTTTACCCTTTTCCTGACACAAGCACGACAGCATATACGCATGGGCTGGCTCCGCCCCCAAGCCCAGTTCCAGGATCCGGTTACACTATAAAGCCATTCACCTCCCATCATGCAGCATTCTCCTTTTTTTCCTCAATGCTCAGCCGGTTACTCTAACGCTGGAAGCAGACTTCACCTTGCCGGATTCATCTGGCCAACCGCGCAGGTTCAAACTCTCCTGTTAGCGACGCTCCCCGCTGTACAGGAGGTAAATCTTCCTAGATGGGGGAGGCCTCCCCCCCCATATCCAGGAGTTGGGGGGCGGGTAGTAGGCAGCTGGTCTCAGGGAGAGCCATGAACGGTAGGATAGGAGCTGGGACGGACCCACACAGTCGCTACACACACACAGAAGCCAGGTAAGAGGGCACAGCCCTTCTCCAAAATGGCTTCCTACTAACTTCCGGGGCAGGAAGGACGAGTGACCGTCACTAAGATGGCGCTCGGAGGATTTCCTGTCGACGGGGGTGGACAAAGATGGCGGCCGCGGCACTTCCGGTTCGGAATCCCGGCGTGCGGAGCTGGACGGTGATACGGAAAGAGCAGGAGGAGTGTAGGGGGCAGAAATACCCCCTCCCAATTATTTATATACTCAGTACTTCCTGATGGCAGGTGCGCACACAGGAGGCAGACGTCACGGAGTGACAGGTAAGTGGAGTGCATAGGGGAGTATAGGAGCCTGTCTGTATAGGACTAACAAACATACTCTCTACAACGGAACCTGTCAGCGCCAGGCAAGGCCACTACGGTGAACAGGTAGGAACACTGCTTAGAGCCCTTTATGATTCTACCAGACAATAAACTAAGTAGTGCTGTTTTAAATTAGGTCACAGAACAGGATGAGCTCTCCCAGGGACCAGCCATGTAGTCTAAGGTGAGGGTCAGGTAGGTATTTCTTGTGTATGGAGTCACAAAAACAGAGTACATTACTAACGGATTGTTATCTGTTATGTGTTTAGCCTTTACCAGCAGCAACGTCCTTCCAAAGGCAAGGATACAGTCCGCCGCAATGACCCGGGTCCTAGTCCTGAGGGGGCAGCTGCGCACTCAAAGGTTCGCTAAGATGGCCGACACAGAGTGGAGCCAACAAGGCTGGAGGACTCCCAGAGGGAAGACTTATGTATGGGCTGCGGTCAAGGGGCAATACCAGGGAAGATGCTCTGCAGAGCATGCCTCATGGAAGTGGCAGTAGATAAAGAGGCAGAGAGGGCGGACATAGCCCGCATGATCAAGCAAACAGTGAAGGAGTCACTTCAGGACCTATCCGCCAGCACAACTGCAGTAGCACCTACCTTAGCCTCTCCTCCCATAAGGGAACCAACTGTGATGAGACCATCAGGGTCTAGTTCAGAGGAAGAATCTGGAGCAGAAGAGGACTCGTCTCTCGGGTTCGACTTTGCCCTAGTACAGCCACTAGTAAGGGCAGTTAGGGAAGCCTTGGAATGGGAAGAAGAGACAGTACAACCTTCAAAGACCAGGAAGTACTACCCACACAACTAAAGAGATCTGTGCTATCCTTTCCCCTTATAGAAGAAGTAAAGGAGCTCATAGCTGACGAGTGGGAGAGAGTAGATAAAAAGGTATCTCTTACGAGCAGGTTTAGCTTAGTTTAGGAATGTACCCATTCAAGGATGAGGAGGTACGCTCGCTAGAGGTACCTCCATTAGTAGACGCAGCGGTCATGAGGCTCGCCAGGCACGTGACGCTGCCGATGGACGATGCTGTCTCCTTCAAGGACGCTCTGGACCGAAAGATGGACGCAGAGCTGAAGAGAGTTTATACATCAGCAGGAAATGCATGCAGGCCAGTCTTAGCACTAACATCAGTAGCCAGAGCCATCAGGACATGGGCAGAGAAGGTGGAGTTAGAGTTGAACGCAGAAATGGACACAGGTTACTGAGGCTACTTGCAGACATCAAACATGCAGGTGACTTCGTAGGGGAAGCCGCAATCGATTCTCTGTGCTGCTCAGCAAGAGGTATACTGTACGCAGTGATGGCAAGAAGGGCCCTATGGCTCAAACCGTGGACAGCAGATGTGTCCTCAAAATCAAATTGGTGTCGTATCCCATTCGACGGATCAGCATTGTTTGGGGACAAGCTAAATTCGGCGATATCAAAGGTGACAGGGGGCAAGTCAGGTCTGCTCCCCCAGGATGCAAAAACAAGGCCGAGAAGGGGCGTAGAGAGAAGACAGTATGCTAACAGGGCCAGAGAGTTCAGACCCTATAGACCAGTGAAAGACTACAGAAGAGGCTGGAAGTCCGCCCAATCAACCATAACCTGATTGGCTAAGTCAAAATAAGCACTCACACAACAGCAGAAGCCCATTTGAGCGTGTCTCCGTCCAGACAAGGGCAGTGGGCGCCAGACTGCGGAACTTTGCCCAGGTCTGGACGGAACAGGTCAGGGAGTCGTGGGTATGTACTGTGGTAAGTGTGGGACATCGATGGAGATTCTCCACGGCTCCACGGCTACCCCATTTCACACACACAAAATTACCGCACTGTCAACAGAAGAGGCAAATACTGGACGAGTATATTCAGACACTATTGCGGAAGGGCGCCATAGAATCAGTACCAACAGGGCAAAGAGGTCAAGGCTTCTATTCACCGCTCTTCTTAATAAGGAAAAAGACGGGCGACTTAAGGCCCGTACTAGACCTGAGAGAACTGAACAAAAACATTGCAGTGCCCAAATTCCGGATGGAATCACTGCAGTCAGTCACGCAGGCGTTGAGCAGAAATTATTGGATGCTATCCTTGGATCTGAAGGATGCGTACTTACACGTACCGATAGACCCTCAGTTCCACAAATACCTGCGCTTCGTGGTGAAGGACCAACACTTCCAATAAATTGATTCCCTTATCATTGGGACCGAGGAGAAGACCGCAGGTGTTCAAAGGAGGCACAATACCTAGACCAGCCAGGCCTGACCTTACCTACTTCAGAGGGCACCGTCCACCCCCCCCCTACAGGTTCTTTCCCACTCCCCCTCTTTTAGGAGCTCACGGAGCCAAATACGTCCTTATTTTTCGTTCCGTCAGCGGTACCACATTTTGGGGTTACTATTCCCTTAGTTAAATAACCTTCACAACCAGGAAGTGGTGCTTCGCGTCCATAAACACCTTGACTCCCAGATAGCCATGCACATTCATGCGTAGGAAGTCTA
>BLSH010379081.1:302544-323161 GCA_018402905.1 Glandirana rugosa | reverse complement strand
AATATGTGCAAAAAAGTGCTTAACAGTGCAAACCAACGCAAATTCCATAAGCAATGCCTTCTATGTCTAACAATATATCAAAATGAATGAAATTATATAAATTACAATGTGCACACAACCTTGATTTGGTAGTTGAAAATGTAAAAAATAAAAAACTATTAAAATGAAGATTATTCGTGAAGAAATCCGTAAAAAATATAAATAAAGTGGATGTCAAGAAAAAAGTGGATATCAAGAAAAAAGTGAATTTCAATAAAACCTCAGATTCTGAGTACTAATAAATATGGAAATACATACAAATGAGTTCAGATATATTTCAGGAGCTATAATTCCGTCACTATTTATCTGAGGTGTATAAATCAATAAAGTGGATGTGAAGTCATACAGGCGCTATTATGAGGATTTTAAACCATATCCTTGCTACTATAGTATAGGAAAAGGAGGACAGACTGTAGGTATCAGATGTCCGTAAAAAACCATAAAGTGGATGTAAAGATCAAATATATGCGAGTAAAGTGGATGTCAAGTCACACAGGTGCTGCTATCAAGAATTCAGACTATATCCTTCTTCTTATAATGTAAGTCAACGCACAAAGGCATGAACTAGATATCAAATGTCCTTCTGAAGTCCGTCAACATGCATAAAGTGGATATAAAGACCAGTTTAAATATTCTATTCCTTAGTACAGTAATCCAGTGGTTATGAATAGTGTGGTGGCAAGTGCTCTTCCAAAATTACAACAGGTAGGTGTGGAAACACTCGTGCTCTCCCCCGCGTAAGGCGTGGCCGCACGTAATACGTCATTTCCTGTTTTGGTATATCAGCGCTTGGAGCGCAAAATTCAACAGAGAGGAAGGAAGGCGATCTAACCTTCCTCAAGCAGGTGTAGCCTGCTTACTACACAAACCTTGCTGAACTTTTATCTGGATGTTTTTATTTGTACATTTTAATTACCTGGATACTTCAATTAAATAATCGTTTTGGAAAATACTACACTATCAAGTCCACCTTGTTTTTCCGCATATATTCTCACAAAACGCCTGGGAGAAACGTGAAAAGATTGGAGAAAATACAAGAGCCATACGTGGGAAGAAAAGTTGTGAGCAACCGAAGGAGGACCGGAGAGGAATCCGGCGGGGAGGAGTGGAACCGAGCTCTGGAGAACCAAAAAGACCCCATTTACCACATGCGAGATACCCCTGCAGGGGTGGGAAGAATTTGGTAAGTGAGGGCACATCGGGGGAGAGCACGAGTGTTTCCACACCTACCTGTTGTAATTTTGGAAGAGCACTTGCCACCACACTATTCATAACCACTGGATTACTGTACTAAGGAATAGAATATTTAAACTGGTCTTTATATCCACTTTATGCATGTTGACGGACTTCAGAAGGACATTTGATATCTAGTTCATGCCTTTGTGCGTTGACTTACATTATAAGAAGGATATAGTCTGAATTCTTGATAGCAGCACCTGTGTGACTGGACATCCACTTTACTCGCATATATTTGATCTTTACATCCACTTTATGGTTTTTTACGGACATCTGATACCTACAGTCTGTCCTCGTTTTCCTATACTATAGTAGCAAGGATATGGTTTAAAATCCTCATAATAGCGCCTGTATGACTTCACATCCACTTTATTGATTTATACACCTCAGATAAATAGTGACGGAATTATAGCTCCTGAAATATATCTGAACTCATTTGTATGTATTTCCATATTTATTAGTACTCAGAATCTGAGGTTTTATTGAAATTCACTTTTTTCTTGATATCCACTTTTTTCTTGACATCCACTTTATTTATATTTTTTACGGATTTCTTCACGAATAATCTTCATTTTAATAGTTTTTTATTTTTTACATTTTCAACTACCAAATCAAGGTTGTGTGCACATTGTAATTTATATAATTTCATTCATTTTGATATATTGTTAGACATAGAAGGCATTGCTTATGGAATTTGCGTTGGTTTGCACTGTTAAGCACTTTTTTGCACATATTATTTATATATAGCACAAGCACTTTGTGGGTTAAAAGACAGCGCCAGTCCTAGCATTATATTGTATCTATTATTACTTCCTCTAGTAGGAAGATAACGGAAGGCTGCAGTCTTGTATACACTTAAAAGTCCTCGCGCAGGATCTTTTGTATTCACAGGGTTTCAATCATTCCCTAGTGCATCATTTAGGGTGATGCGTTTTTAAAAACAGTGATTGATTCCTCACCAGAGAATGTTTGGTTAAAGTGTTACCCTAAAAAATGTAATCCTGTTCCTGTTAGGAAAAGGGCAGTTTCTACCGTTGGCGCCAAACAAGCCTATTTAGGTGGACAGCACCAAGCAGCCAGTGCTGACCGCTCTACAGCGTGTAGTGTACCTGTAAGTCTCAGCTCTGTTCCTGTTTGTTCTGACCCAGTTACCTGAAGACCCGGCTTGCCTGACCTGCTTGTTATCTGCCTGCACCGACCCCAGCTATCCACGACCACTCTTCTGTCTGCTGCCCGCCTGGTTACGACCCTTGCTTGGACTTTGACTACCCATTTGCCTGATCCTTTGTACCGCACCGCCTGCCAGTTGCCGACCCAGTCTGAACCACATCCCTTCCTGTCTGCACGAGCCACCGGGACTTCTCACAGCACCATCATCAGAGACTTTCCAGCCCTCGTGCCATCCTGCTATCTTGGTCTCTTGTCTACACTACCAGGGGCCAGAGAATCAGGTGCGCAAGAGCGGTTGTTCCCTGCATAACACAGACGCCGCCACCAGGAGCGTGACAGTTCCTTTAAAGCATGTTATACAGCACAGTGCTTGTGCTGTGTTATTTGATCCCTTGTATCACCTGAAATACCTGACTGATCCTGCCTAGCTATGCCCCCCCCCTGTAAACTGACCATGGTTTATAATGGCTGCTGAGCCCTGACACCGCGGTCAGTTTACGTGCCTCAATCATCCGCAGCTTTCCTCTGTCCTCTCCCCCCTCCCCTCCTTGCATGTCAGCTCCTGTATATGTGTTGGAGCTGCCCCTCCCCTCCTGCTGCTATTAGAAGTAATTTAAACTTTAAAAAAATGAACTGCCAGCCCCTCTCTTGTATCCAGCTATAACACACAGTGTATTTGTTTGTGGAAATCAAAGAGTCTAAATACCTTTTTTTGCAGATATGTTCAGGCCGGTCATGTGACTCCCAGCCGATCTCCGCCCCCATCTAAGGGCTACAGCAGGAGGGGCCGAGTGGCCAGCCTCCCGGCTGACATCAGCGGGAGATCTCGGCACCTCCTGCTGTAGCCCTGGATTGGAGTAGAGCAGTCAGGAGTCACATGATCGGCCTGAAAATATCTGAAAAAAAGGTATTTAGAAGCTCTGTTTTCGGAAACATATGCACTGCGTGTTATAGGTGATTGCAAGAGAGGGGCTGTCAGCATAAGGCAATGTAAGGTTACAACACTTTAAAGTCCCATTCTCTGATTTAAAAATAGACCCCAAGTCAATTTATGAAGCAGGGAATGTACACAGTTTTAACCCTTTCTATCTCAGATATTATACTCTACACCTGTTCTTGGATAGGGATGGGACGATCGACCCCCTGTTCGGTTCGCACCAGAACTTTCAAACATCGGGGAAGTTCGGAACTGAATAACAAACCCCATTGAACTCTAACATGAAAAATCCAAAGTGCCCATTTTGAACGCTTATTTGCAAGTAATTGGGCATTTAATGGTTATGGCGTCCGGGTGCTGCCCTGGGGGACATGTATCAATGAAAAGAAAGTTTGTAAAAAAACGTCATTTTTAAATGAGCAGTGATTTTTTGATATATAAAAAAGGTATTTAAAAGCTTTGTTTTCCGCAAACATATACACTGCATGTTATAAGTGGATACAAGAGAGGACTGGCAGCGTGATGCAATGTAAGGTTACAAACACTTTCAAGTCCCATTCTCTGATTTAAAAATAGACCCCAAGTTAATTTATGAAGCAGGGAATGTACACATTTCCAACCCTTTTAATCTCAGATATTATACTCCACAGCCAGTTCTTGTTCCGTTTGCACCAGAACTGTTCTGTTCGCACCAGAACTTTCAAACATCAGGAAAGTTCGGAACCAAATAACGAACCCCATTGAACTCTATGAGACCCGAATGTGAAAAATCAAAAGTGCCCATTTTGAAGGCTTATTTTCAAGTAATTGGGCATACAATGGTTATGGGGGTCCGGGTACTGCCCTGGGGAACATGTATCAATGAAAAGAAAGTTTGTAAAAAACATAATTTTAAATGAGCAGTGATGAATTGATGCTTAAAGTGAAAGCATAACAATCAAAAAATCCTTTCAATATAGTGCCTGGGGGGTCCCCTTAGCCTACCTGTAAAGTGGCACATCTGTGCCGTGTATAGAATCTGCTGCAGCAATAAATTGCATTTATAAAGCCATAAAAATGACATTTTCCCTGCAAGCTTGCTATATTTTGTAAGCAACGGCTTGGGGGGGGGGGGGGGGGGGTGTCAGTGTTTATGATGAAGCCACAACGTAGTGCACTGGGAACAAGATTAGAGATGTTTTGGATAAATTCTGGTGTCTCTTCCACAGACTTTGGATAGAAGTAATGGGTGCAAAAAAAATGGGCTTTGGGTGTCAGTGGTGCCTTCACACTGTAACTCTATAAGAGATACTCTTGATGAAAGCAAGAATTGGCCTTGCTGTCAAAAATTGCAATGATATGCAACTGTCAAGCAGGTGTGGAAAAATTGGTCCTTGGGTGTCGATGGTGCCTTCACACCATAGCCCTATAGAGGTACTCTTGATGAAAGTAAGAATTGGCCTTGCTGTAAAAAAAAATAATAATTTGATGCACCTGTCAAACAGGTGCTGAAAAATAGATTTTTTGGTGTTGGTGGTGCCTTCACACCGTAACCCTATAGAGGTATTCTTGATGAAAGCAAGAATTGGCCTTGCTGTAAAAAAAACTGCAATGATATGCACCTGTCAAACAGGTGCAGAAAAATTGGTCTTTGGGTGTTAATTGTGCCCATGAAGCCTATACCAAAATCATTCTCCCATGTGAAATCAAAACCCAAAAAGCTCGGCAGCCTAGAAGTCCTGCAGAGTTTCCGCATCCCAAAAACAATTAATCAGTGACATCAGCATCAGGGGCTTCATAACTGCTGGTAATCCAGGACTGATTAATTTTGATAAAAGTCAGATGGTCCACAGTCTGTGGACAGATGCGTTCTATGATCAGTAACAAAACCTCCAGCAGCACTGAATGCCCATTTGGAAAGCATGCTGGATGCAGGGCAGCCCAGCAGCTCCATAGCATACTGGGCAAGTTCTGGCCAGTGGTCTATTCTCATGACCCAGTAAGCCAGTGGATCATCGACTGGAAAGCTCTCCATCTCTGTTTTCACCCCTAGATAATCATCCACCATGTGATGCAGACGCTGCCAATGGGATGTGGAAGCTGACAGCCCTGGGCGGCTAGGACTAAAAAAATTGTGAAATGCATCACTTAGCTCCACCGCTCCTCTCTTGACCAACAGAAGCCTCAAAACTAAGTTTTCCACAGCACTGTAACCTACCAGAGTCTGGAAAAACATTCAATAAAATCCTCTTTAAGGTGTCCTCAAGAGATTTCATCTTCTACACTCTCTGTGGGTACGGGATGAGTTCTGATACTTTCCTATTGTAAAGGTGGTCAAGGAGGGTAGCCAACCAATAGGGATCCTTCTCCTTTATGTCACGTATTCTTGAAGCATGAGGGAGCAAATTTGCAGAGGCATGAGAAGCAGACTCCTCGGCATAACAGTATCCACGTACTACTCCCAAGGGTCCTGGGGATGGAAAGCCATTGCTGTTTGACGTATGTCTTCCTCTGCTTCAATGCCTCCAAAGCTGCCAGAATCCTCCTCCTCTCTCTCTCCTCTTGTGTGCTCTGTGGCATAGGAACAATGGTGTCTGCATAAAGTGGGCCTTGAGAAAGGAAAATTCTCCTCTTCCTCCCACTGCTCTGCCTTAAGTGCCCTGTCCATAATGCCACGCAGAGTCTGATTCAGCAGGAACACAACAGGGATTGTGTCACTGATACATGCATTGTCACGGCTCACCATCTTTGTAGCTCCTCAAATGGTGACAGTACAGTCCATGCATGCTTTATGAGCAGCCATTGGCGTGGGGAAAAAAACTCAAGCCGACCTGAGCCTGTCGTTGTGCCATACTCACACAGATACTTGTTGACGGCAATCTGCTGCATGTACAGGCGCTGTAGCATTGCCAAAGTCTAGTTCTACCTGGTGGGCATGTCACAAATCAGGCAGTTTGCGGGCAGGTGGAATTCCCGCTAAATTTCAGCCATCTGAGCACTGGCTGTGCATGACCGCCTGAAATGGCTACAGACTCTTCTGGCTTGCTTTAGCAGATCTTCCAACCCTGGGAACCTTTTTAGGAAATGCTGCACCACCAAATTGAGGACATGTGCAAGGCATGGCACATGTGTCAACTTTCCCTGTCTAAGGGCACAGGAGGTTTGTACCATTATCGCCCACCACCATTCCTGACTCCAGCTGGTGTGGCATGAACCACCTCTGGGCCTGTCCCTGCAGAGCTGCAAGAATCTGTGATTCCTGTCCCATAGAGACACCAGCTGAAGCACTGCATGGCACCTTTTAGCCTGACTCATTGAATAGCTCTTTGAAAGCTTAGAGCTGACAAATCTCGCATCATCACCAGCTGTATGGCAACATACATAGCCATTCACAACTCTGCCCTGAGCTTTATTACCAATCTTGTCTCTAAATATCATCCAAAACTGTCCTCTCCTCCCAAGACCTTGTGTTCTCTAGTTCTCTTGTCTCCTCCTCCCATGCTTGTCTCCAGGACTTTTCCAGAGCCTCTCCCATACTCTGGAACTCTGTACCTCAATCTATCTGGCTATCTCCTACTCTGGCCACCTTTAGGCATTCCCTGAAAACTCATCTCTTCAGGGAAGCCTATCACGCCTCCAACTAACAACTGAACGTTTAACTCTTCCATCAGCTCATCCCCCTCAGTTATTACCTTTTGTACCACATGCCCCACCATATTAGATTGTAAGCTCTTATGAGCAAGACCCTCTTAACCTTTTTGTATTTTATTGTATAGTAACTGTACATTGCTGTATTGTCTCTCTTCAGATTGTAAAGCTCTGTGCAAACTGTTGGCACTATATAAATTTTAGTATAATAATATAGCACAGCATGTATGCAGGCCAGCAGGGGAGGGAGGACAATCTACCTGGGGCACAGCTTGGTTCAACCATGCCCAGTATGAGTACACCCTAAAAAAGAAAAAGAAGCAAATGTTCTTGCACAATTCTTTTGTGTGTTGTAATGTGTCGGCTGCTAATTTAAAATCAAGAGTCTAAGTTTAGCCAGCACATATTAGCGCACACAATATTGCATGTTAATGTGAGTATGGTGACAAAACACAATGCACTAAGCATGAGAGGGGGGCTAAGATTAAAGATTAAAAAATGGAAATACCATTGCTATATCACTCTTTACATTGGAACTGAAATTTGTACTAGCTTTATCATGGTTATAAGGCATTTACTAAGTAACAAATGTAAGGTTTATAAAGATTATTACTCTCAGCATCCTCCAGTCTTGTCCTCATTTCACCATGTCAGTGGTGGGATGTGGTAGAAGTGACGTACACTCGGGCTCAGAGAAGCTGCTGGAAGGCATTTGAGACTTGTTGGCTTAATTTGAGCTTTTGTCTCTCCTTCTAGTGGTTTCTTTGTAGTTTCCTTTCCCTTTATAACAGATCCTCAGAACACTACAGCCAGTCACACCTTACTTTCCCTTGGTAGAAGTTTTCTCTTTCGTTTCTGCCTTAGTGAAATAATCTCATAAAGTCAGTTAGGAATTCAAACATGTGGTGTATGCTCTTTGATTTTTATTGTAGAAGAGACATAAAAGTACCTTTAAATCCACTGGCTTGGATTTTTTTTGGACATGTTGACTTCTTCTTAAAGTGGAAGTTTACCAGAAGGTAGTTTTCCAGCATTTTTATTTTTTGTGTTTTCTGTACACTGCCCAGTTGCAAGGCACAAGGCTGCACATCAACATGCATGTGGTAACATACCACTAAATACTTCTCCGGGGACTAATAGTTGATGATAAAGACCAGCAGTTTCCAAACTACAGCCCCTAGCCCTTTGCTTGCCTTTTGTAACAAAAATTTAAATTGAAGGGCCACACCACTGCTATGGCGTGCAGATACAACTTTATGCTGATAAAAGTCAAGGGGAAAATCCATAAAGTATCCAACACATTTTGGGGGGCCAAGAGCATCCCCTTCATCAGGGGCTTGATTGACAACAGTGTCAATACACTAGATGTAAGTGAACAAAGTGCAACGCTAAATTCATATTAAGGGGTTGATTTACTAAAACTGGAGGGTGCAAAATCTGGTGCAGCTGTGCATGGTAGCCAATCAGCTTCTAACTTCAGTTTGTTCAATTAAGCATTGACAAAAAAATCTAGAAGCTGATTGGTTTCTAGGCAGAGCTGCACCAGATTTTGCACTCTCTAGGGTTAGTAAATCAACCCCTAAATGCATACAAATAAAGTGCAAAACTGTGCAATAAAGTGCATGAATCAATGTATTGAACAAAGATAATCAAACTAAAGTCCGTAAAGAAAAGAGTCCCATAGGAGAATCCATGCTGAGAATGTAGATTAAGAGACCACAAACGTGACACCCATCACACAATCACAATTGGAGGCTTACCAGAGAGCCAGTGACCACCCTTAAGATTCATGCACACTGGGCGTTTATTTAACCCTCCTAGAAGCCAGCAACATTTTTGCAGAAAAAAAGCCTGGAGCGTGTAAAAGTGCCTAACTAAGCTTTTGCAAGCTTTTAGAAGCTTTTACAGGCGGTAAGCTCTTGGGCATTAATTAATTTCATTGGCCAGAATAAATAATTTATTCTGGTCCTTGAAAAGAATGAATGCTCAAGCACTAATGTTTAACAGCTTCTAGCAGCTGTTAGTAGCTTCAAGAGTTTTTTTCTGTCCAAACTCTGCTGCTGCTGAACGCACTGGCAGTGGGTTTTTTCTTGCCTCTAACAGCCTCTAAAAGCTCCTGCCACTAAAGCTGCTAAAAGCCTGTGTGTGCATGGACACATAGGCTAACATGGAGGGGCGTTTATAGGCAGGGAAAAAAAATGCCAGACGCCCCTAAAAGCAGCTATAAAAATGTCCTGTGTACATGGGGCCTTACTCAGGGGGTCAGATAACGCTCAATCAGATCTTAGATCCACTCAGTGATAACCCAGATGTCCTCTCAGATAGCCGCGGATTGAGAATAAAGGAGGAATCACAGACAAACCAAGAAGCAGCATCAGGAAACCCTCAGTGGTGCTCTTTCCATAGTAAATGGTCATAGGTCACTGACATATATATAGTGCAGAATGTGTTGGTTTTCCTCCCAGGGTCCTCCAGAGATCAGACCTCCCACTAGAAGAATGCAGCAGCAGCAGATCCTGTGCACTGACTTTGAGCTCTCATTTGATGATAAAGGTCAGCGGTCTCCAAACTGCAGCCTGTTGCCCTTTGCTTGCCTTTTGTAACAAAAAATTAAGGGCCACACCACTGCTATGGCATGCAGATACAACTTTATTCTGATAAAAGTCAAGGGGAAAATCCAAAAAATATCCAACACATTTTGGGGGTTCTCCTTTATCAGGGACTTGATTGACAACAGTGTCAATACACTGAACCTTTAATAGTATTTTTCCAGTGTAATTACAAGTGCAGACCTTGCCAGCAGCTGGTTTGGCAGCCTACCCAACTGCTGGACAAGGCCTGTGCTTCTAATCAAACGGAAAAAAATATCATTAATGGTCCAGTCCACTTCTAGTCTATTCACACTGTTGTCAGTCAAACCCTGATGAAGGGGGCATTCTTGGACCCCCAAACGCAAATCATTACTTTCAACATCAATACTATAAGTTAGCAATACCAGTGAGATAACCCTATGGATCCAGTGCTATTTTTCTACTGTCCTGAACTTTGCTTGCTTTTTGCTAGCCCTTTAGGCACTTTTCTTCCCACTGATACCAACAATGAAACACTATTCTACCCATTGATACCAACGACGGGCACTATTCCTTCCACTGACACTAACAACGGGGCACTATTCTTCCCACCATTACCATTGGTGGGGCATGATTCCTCCTCCTCCTACTGATACCAACAATGAGACACTTTTCTTTCCATTGACGTCAACAATGGGGCACTATTCTTCCCACTCATGTCAATGATGGGGTACTAGTCCTCCATCTGTTACCAACAACAGGCACTAGTCCTCCTACCATTACTAATGGTGGAACATTATTCCTCCTACTGGCCACAGACACTTAAATAGTAAATGTCTTACTCCCACTAACAACCAAACCTGAGGCATTGTTTACTCGCTCTAATGGCAGGACATTTCTACTCCAACTGGCCACAGTCTGCCACCCCCCCTACCCCCGAAGTCTGAAGAACACAATGTATTAGCCTTGCTGTGCATATAGACAGCCTTTCTCAACCATACATTTGCAGAACCCTAAGGTTCCTCCTGAGGCTGTTTAGGGTTTCTTAAGCAGAGAGCAATGGTGGGTTGAATTATTGTTAGGCAGTGTGTGCATAGTTTTGGTGCTGACAACAGTATGGGAACAGTTGAATCTCCTCTTTCCTTTCATGTATGTAACCACTGAAACCAAAGTGTTTTGTAGTTGTCTGTAGATATGACATTCTTTCCACTGACCACCAATGTAAGGGGCATACTTTCAACTGATAACCAATGTAAGTGGGTAATTTTTCCCACTGACTGGCCAGTACTATGGGCATTGTCTTATAAAATGTAATGATCTTTTTTCCCACTGACCGTCAATATAAGGATCATCCTTCCCAATGACCATTAATGTAAAGGGGTATTCTTCCCACTGATCACCAGTGTAAGGATCAATCTACCCACTGACCCCCAATGTGAAGGAGGCTTCTTCCCACTGACCACCAATGTCAAGAAGTCCTTCACCCACTGACTTTTAGTACAGTTTGGAAAGTTTAGAACCTCTGATAAAGGTTTAGAACAGAAAATGAGGGGTCATCTCCCAATGTTCACAGCATGTAAAACCTTCCATGAAGAGAAAGCCTTCTTCGTTCATGCAAATTTATATATATATATTATTGTCAGGGCTGTGCTCAGCTCGCCCTTCTTCTTCCTAAAGGTTAATTGCCAGTCTCAGCTTCCACTCTGTCTCACCTGATGATCTTATCCTGCCTCATTAAGCCAGCTCTGCTGCTATATAAACTGCGTGGATCAGATCGCAGATGCCTTCGCCTTGGTCAACATTAGGGGTGGGCCGAACACCCCCTGGTTCGGTTCACACCAGAACATGCGAACAGGCAAAAAATTTGTGCAAACATTCGAACACCGTTAAAGTCTATTGGACCCTAACATAAAAAATCAAAAGTGCTCATTTTAAAGGTTCATATGCAAGTTATTGCCCTAAAAAGTGTATTTTTTTCAGGAGTAGTGATTTTAATAATGCTTAAAGTGAAACAATAAAAATGAAATGTTCCTTTAATTATCGTGCCTGGGGAATCCCTTACTCTGCCTGTAAAAGGGCACATCTCTGTGATGTTTACAGTGCCAGAGCAAAATGACATTTTTGAAGGAAAACCTGTCATTTAATATCGCGGCTGTAATGTATTGCCAACTCCCGACAATATACAGAAAAATCACTGAAAAAATTTGCGTAGGGTCCTCACCACCAGTCCATACCAGTCCCTTCGGGTCTGGTATGGATTTTAAGGGGAGCCCCACGCTAAAATTAAAAATAATTTACGTGGGGTCCCCCTAGAATCCAAATCAGACCCTTATCCGAGCATGCAACCTGGTCGGCCAGGATAGGGGGGACGGGTGAGCACCCCCCCAAACCGTACCAGGCTACATGCCCTTAACATGGGGAGTATGGGTGCTTTGGGGCAGGGGGGGCTCTGCACCCCTCACCCCAAAGAACCTTGTCCCCATGTTGATGAGAGCCTCTTCCCCACAACCCTGGGCTGTGGTTGTGGGGGTCTGCTGGTGGGGGCTTATTGGAATCTGGAAGCCCCCCTTAATAAGGGGGCTGTCAGATCCTGCCCCCCATGTGAATTAGTATCGGGTACATTGTACACCTACTAATTCACCAAAAAGTGTCAAAAAAGAAAATACCATAGTAGACAATTAGGGACAAGTCCTTTATTTAAAAAATAAAAATAAGTGTCCCCCGTTGTAATCCATCGTCAATCACGGCACGCGATGGAAACATAGAAACATAGAAACATAGAAAAGTGACGTCAGAAAAAGACTGAGTAGTCTATCGAGTCTGCCCCTTTTTATTTATTTATTTATTTATTTATTTATTTTTTTACATTAACCTTGTTGTTTGACTATAGATTTATGTTTATCCCAAGCATGTTTGAAGTCATTTACTGTTGACTGTCTCACAACCTCTGTTGGTAGTTTATTCCAATCATCAACCACCCTTTCAGTAAAATAATACTTTCTAAGATTAGTTTTGAACTTCCCCCCAGTTAGTTTGAGGTCATGTCCCCGTGTTCTTGATTTTGGTTTCATATTGAAAAGATTGCCCTCCTGAACCTTATTCACCCCCTTGAGGTATTTAAAGGTTTCAATCATGTCTCCCCTCTCCCTTCTTTCCTCCAGAGTGTACATATTAAGTTCCTGAAGTCGCTCTTGATGGACCCGAAAAAAAAAGCCACAACAGCTCCTCCTCCATGGTAGGGCTCCTGCCGACTGAGCTTGCTTTGTTTTGACAGTTTATTTATATAGCAGGGCGGGGCCACTTGGTGGCGTACACACGTGACCCGCCCCCGCTGATGTCACATGATGTCAGAAGGGGCGGGGTCACTCTCTTACGTCGCCGGGTGGCCCCGCTCTGCCATATAAATAAACTGTCAGAGCAAAAAGCGTGCAGACGGTGGGAGCCCTCCCAACAGGAAGAAGCTGTGCCGTCTGTGCGCAATGCATTATGGGGCGTTCCACAGCAGTGAAGTCGCTGCAAACGCCCCATAATGTTCTAAATTCGACGAATGGGCGAACGCCCGATGTTCGAGTCAAGCTTACGTTCAATTCGAACCGCGGGCCCATCCCTAGTCAACATCTCTGGAGAAATCTCTGCTGTGTTCTCCTGTGAAAGACTTTGCCTGTTTGACAGTTCCTTATGATTCTTGGATTCAAGATCCTGCTCAGCTGACTCTTCTCCTGGCTCCTGACCCTGCATGCCATTTGTTTGACCTCGCTGATCTATGGACTCCTGTTTCACTGGCTTGCTCTGACTATCCGCTCTGGTTACCAAACTCTGGCTATGTTTTGACCACATTTAATCTGTTTATATCAGTTTACCTTTTTATTAAAAAGTGTGATTTTACTGCAATTCTGTCTTGGTCTGATTCATGGTTCCTGACAGATATCACCATTAGCTATGCACTTGGTAATGGTGGAGCAAGAGTGGTGTTGGATGGATTGTCTGCAGAATTTAAAACCTGACAGAGGTTCTAACTTTTCAACACCCTGTTCAAAACTACATACACAAAATGTGATTTCGAGTTGGCCTTTAATCATGTGCAATTTCATCAAGAAATAGATTCGCCATATAAATAGATATACTTGGGAGAACTGATGAGCAGACAAGTAAAAGTAGAAAGTTATGTAGAGAAAGAGTTTTCTACAAGGTGAAATGTTTTCTCTTTAGGCTGAAATGATATTTGGAAATGTACAATGATTCTTTGTGAGAAATAAATAGCAGTGGTCTAAGACAAGTAGTAAATTTCTGCTGTCAGAGTACAAGCAGCCAAGTACCTATACAATTATAGTTCTGACATGCTTTATAACATGATGGTATCAGCGGTGGTAGCACTGGACCATTACCTTGCTTAATGTTGATGTCCTGCAGAATTTGGATGTAGTCTGCAACACTGAGTCTGACACAACCTCATCCATGTCACAGAGGTTAATGCAATAGAGATGGAAAAAAGGGCTTTTCATCAGTTGTGTCAAATCGAAAGGTCTAAGAGGGTAATGAAATGCATCTAGCATCTTTAAGAATAGCAGGTCATTTTTATTATCAGTACAATCTATTAAAAAGTAATTCTGGGAAGCTTGGCAAGGAGACATGTGAGTAGTTGGGCACCATACACATGGCTTGCACTTGAATGGGTCATACTCTTTCACCGGATGGAAAAATGGAACAAATTGAACAAAATAGGCTCAATGGGGGTCCCTGGGCAAATAAGAACCTGGTGGTCAGAATTGGGGGATAAGGAACCTTCCTTCTGTTATAATTTGGCTCCCTGTGCTCAGAGAGACAGTCCACACAAATTGTTCATTATATTTTAGTGTTTGTAGATCCAACAGACAGTTTGTTATATCACTATGCTGATATTTTTGGGTTTGCAAATATGCTGTGGCCATTATGAGGGGTTCGAGCATTCCTGTTGGGGTTTTAATTTATTTTATGTGATAGAGAATGCAGAAGTAAGATCTGGAATACACAAAAGGAAAAACTCCCAGATGGATGTAACAGTCAGCATTGAACCTTCACCATCTGCTGCTTGTTATTTAGCACTGCAACTCAGCTCTACTCTGTGCACACCTGCCTTTATCTTCCCTCATTAGTGGACTATGAGGCCACAATTTCAAGCCAATGCCTGGATAGAGGCCTGTTCTCTTCTGACTTCTGCTTGACTGGTCATGCCTTGGCTTATTTCTGCATGTGTTCTGTCTGTGTTAAAATCCAGTTTGTCTCAGCTTATCCTAATCATCAGCCTATTACATTTTCTATTGTCAGTCATTGCTCCATTTACCTGACTGGAACCTTGACTCTGTTTGTCTGCATATGACCTGGCCATCAGTCAGCTGACTCTGTTACTGTATTTTGCTTTAACCATCTATATTAGCATTCAGACCACTTTAGCCTCTGTCCTTCCTGCTCTTGGTTGCTGCCTCTGACAACACAGAGCATTATTAAACTCCCCGACAACAGACAGGAACTATTGCTGGGAGAGCTTGTTGTGGAAGCACTGAAATCATGTAAGAAGCCAGGGTCTGACTCAGCCCACCAGGTCCCACTTGTAATTAAAATTACAATTTTTGCTGGGCTAAAATTTTAAAAGGTTATAGAATGGGTCCACTGATCATAGCAAAATAAAGAAACTATGTGGTACCAATCTCAATGACCCAGGATATTGGTGTAGACCGATAGACAGACACCATGGCAAAGGACTTGCACACAATTGGGGAACTAGTGATGGATGGGACCCTAAATTGTACTTGCTTTGAGGACTCCAGCAAACAATGTTTGTCACTGCATAATTTGTTGCACATTCAAGTAACTTTACAAGTCAAGATAAATGATTTCCTGACATAGATCACAATATATACTGCAACAATATCTTTTTGTTTTTAAAGCCCTGCCTTTTATCATTAAAACGTATTAATTGAGCTCCGGGAACGTGACTTCATTGTCAAAAGGAGTACTGTGCGAGTTAATAGATACCTGAAAGTACTGCATTGACACATTAGTTAAAATGTGTGCACTTGCCAAAAAATATATATGACGGTAGGTTCACTTTAGCATTTATAGACACATTTATAGAAAACCTTACAGAAGTAACCCAAGCTTTGTAGCATCCTAAAATTCCTGCACTTACATCTCCGTGCTCCCATTAACTGATCTGGTGGTGGAAACCCCAGAACTATTACCTTCCAAAAAATGTAAACCTGCATACTTGCTCTCATGTCACAACACTTGGACTTAATAATTGGAAGGCAGGGGGAATATCATGTGCAGTGGCGACTGGTGCTCAATATTTTGGGGGGGGCGGTAAACTAACCTCCCTTCCCCACTCGCACCACTGCCAACACCCACTACCCCCCCCCCCAACGGTGATGATCAGACAGGAGGTTCCTCGCTCTAGTTGCTCCAGGAGAAGAGCGGGGTCTTCTCCTCCCGGCCGAACAGGCGGATAGCAATCTTAGAGCATCTTCAGACAGATGGGCTGTGGGCATAGGGGATGATGGACCGAAGGCCATCCAAGGCTTAGTTCAGGTCATGCATCCTCCTCCTCTCTCAGCATTGATGCTCAGCCTCAGGGACCTCTGCTCCTTTGGCTTCTTCCTGCCGAGCTTGCCTCTGCCTCCTCATCACCCGGTCTGCTCTAATCACGGATCACACACCTGGGTGGACTCAGGGCACAGTGCTTTGCGCCCTGAGCCCACCCTTTTTTGAAGCCAATTAGAGCCTCAGGCTCTAATCATGTGCTTAAAAAAAACCCTAATTGAAATCCATGCATCCGGCACCCTGCATGTAGATTAGGGGCCGGGCGCATGGATTAGAGGGGGTGGTGCCCCTGTGCCCCTTATGGACGGGCCGCCACTGGTCATCTAAAGTTAGCTACAGTATCTCACAATGAGTGACATGAATGTGAGTACACCCCTCACATTTTGTAAATATTTTATTATATCTTTTCATGTGACAACACAGAAGAAATGACACTTTGATACAATGTAAAGTAGTGAGTGTACAACTTGTATAACTGTGTAAATGTGCTGTCCTCTCAAAATAACTCAACACACAGCCATTAATGTCTAAACCGCTGGCAAAAAAAGTGAGTACACCCCTAAGTGAAAATGTCTAAATTGGGTCCAAAATATTTTGTGTGGCCACCATTATTTTCCAACACTGACTTAACCCTCCTGGGCATGGAGTTCACCAGAGCTTTACAGATTGCCACTGGAGTCCTCTTCCACTCCTCCATGACGACATCACGGAGCTGGTGGTTGTTAGAGACCTTGCGCTCCTCCACCCTCCATTTGAGGATGCCCCACAGATGCTCAATAGGGTTTAGGTCTGCAGACATGCTTGGCCAGTCCATCCCCTTTACCCTCAGCTTTTTTAGCAAGGCAGTGGTTGTCTTGAAGGTATGATTGGGGTCATTATCATGTTGGAATACAGCCCTGTGGCCCAATCTCTGAAGGGAGGGGATCATGCTCTGCTTCAGTATGTCACAGTACATGTTGGCATTCATGGTTCCCTCAATGAAATGTAGCTCCCCAGTGCTGGCAGCACTCATGCAGCCCCAGACCATGACACTCCCACCACCATGCTTGACTGTAGGCAAGACACGCTTGTCTTTGTACTCCTCACCTGGATGCTGCCACAGATGCTTGACACCATCTGAGCCAAATACGTTTATCTTCGTCTCATCAGACCACAGGACATGGTTCCAATAATCCATGTCCTTAGTCTGCTTTTTGCGGACTTTCTTGTGCATCATCTTTAGAAGAGGCTTCCTTCTGGGATGACAGCCATGCAGACCAATTTGATGTAGTGTGTGGCATATGGTCTGAGCACTGACAGGCTGACCCACCCTACCCCTTCAACCTCTGCAGCAATGCTGACAGCACTCATAAATTAATTTCCCACAGACAACCTCTGGATATGACGCTGAGCATGTGCACTCAACTTCTTTGGTCAACCATGGAGGGGCCTGTTCTGAGTGGAACCTGTCCTGTTAAACCGCTGTATGGTCTTGGCCACCGTGCTGCAGCTCGGTTTCAGGGTCTTGCCAATCTTCTTATAGCTTAGGCCATCTTTATGTAGAGCGACAATACTTTTTTTTTAGATCCTCAGAGAGTTCTTTGCCATGAGGTGCCATGTTGAACTTCCAGTGACCAGTATGAGAGAGTGAGGGCAATAACCCCACATTTAACACATCTGCTCCCCATTGACACCTATTGGGCCCAAATTGGACATTCTCACTTAGGGGTGTACTCACTTTTGTTGCCAGCGGTTTAGACATTAATGGCTGTGTGTTGAGTTATTTTGAGAGGACAGCAAATTTACACTGTACACTCACTACTTTACATTGTAGCAAAGTGTCATTTCTCCAGTGTTGTCACATGAAAATATATAATAAAATATTTACAAAAAGGTGAGAGGTGTACTTACTTTTGTGAGATACTGTATATACTAGTAGATTTTTGAACTAACACTCTTATGAATATTCATACAAACATTCTCGGTGTATTCAATAACAAAGTCAAAGGATTGCCAATGCCACCAAAATCCTATTAGTATGGTCAAAAATTGAAAACAACAAGATGGAGTAGGTGCCAACAAGAACACACAAATCTAGAATGAAACATATCTAAAATTACATTTCATTATTCCAGCATGTATAAAATCAGATAATAAACAGAGCTGTATATTGTAAAATAAACCTCCCTCAGATACCTCCCATAAAATTACAGACACCAAATATGTCAGAATAACAGAAAATTCACAACTGAAAACAGAATAATGAATAATGGGTAGGCAATCTTGCTCAGTCTCAACATGTTTCACAGGAGCACCCCACTTCTTCAGGAGATGAGCTGAAAAGGTATAAAAGTTCAAAGTACAAAGTACATGAACAAAATTGAAAATACATTTTTTAATTTAGGTTATGCCTTTTGTACGTTAAATTGTTATGTATTACTAGTGTATGGTGAGTTCAAAGCTGGCCATATGCTTTTCAAATTTTGGCCAGTTCATCAGGAACCAGCTCTGGCTGGCCCTGTCAACCGCTTCAGTAACAACATCCTTTGATTGAAAAATTGAAAGGAGACATGCCCAAAATTATTGGCTGGACAGCCTGACGATGGGGCCGGCTGTCAAAATACATTAGCTATAACTGGAGTTTCATTCATCCACACTGTACATTCTGGATAGAGGAATCTTTACTTTTTTTTTTCTGTTCAGCCTGCAGGCTGAATGGAGAAAATCAATATTTACTGCCAACTTTGCCAGAAGGCAAATCAGACAGGACCATAGCCTACTACAAAGGGTGCTGGCTACTCCAGCAGAATGTAGTAAATGGTTGATGTAATACAAAACTCCAAAAACAATAACTTTTTCGATAGAACTAGTGTCAGAACTTCTGTTGAGTTTTTATTGCCATTTGTGTCCCAATTGGAGAGTGACAAAGAGAAGGAATGAAGGGGAATGGGTGTCATGGGCACAGGAAGATACAGAGAACACTAAAATTGACAGAACTTCTCATCCCTGTCCACTCTACTAAATATCTGTGTTTTTTTACTGTCTTTGTGCTCATTTGAAAGGTTTTCTAAAACTTGAAACTAACTTGAAAAAGATCCAGTTTTGATTAAAAAGCAAAGTCATATTTCCTTGGATTTACACTAGTCAGCGGTTGATAAAGCAATGTATGTTCCCCAAGCATGCGAAGCATCAAAATGCAGATGGGTACTTGTGCACAGAATCTGGATGAAATACAGAGTCTGCATTACATTTTTGGAAGGGGATCTGAGCCCTGCAGTTATTGAACTAAGCAGCTGCTGTTTACCTGCATTGGAATGATATGTGGTGTTATGGGATTATGGTGTTTTGAATCCTCTGACTTTTTTATTTTAGACGATAACAGGTATTGTTAAAAAAAAAAAACCTAATTATCTGGGCTTTAAATAAATAAATGCACTAAGTGTGAAATTCACATAAATATACCACAAAACAATCCAATAATCACATAAGGACACAACATGTGCAGTTCACATAAATTGTCACCAAAAACAATATAAAGAAATCAGTACCACCAATGGCCAAACATTTGCAAAGTCCACTAATATAGTGCAAAAAAATAAAATAAAAAAAAACACTTTTTTGAGCTCAACCATCCCTGATGTATGAATTAGGTTCTAACTCGCTGGATCAATTAAAACAATGTTTACTGGTATCAAAGTATAATATAGGAGAAAAAACAACACATATGATGGTACCATAAAAAACACACTACATGTATTAAAACTCAATCCACCCCTCAACTCCACATAGTGCAAACATTGTGTAACCCCACAAGTTGTGGGTATCAAATGGATAAGAGGCAAAAGATAACTATCCCCAAAGGTCAAGGTTGAAGTGATAGAAAAAAAAAATCTAAAGGTAGAACTTGTGGTCATAAAAAATATATATAGACCTGAGGAGGGCCAAGGTTAGTACCAGTCAATAGAATAAGCTAGAGATATAGTAACTTTTTTATTCAAGTGTCAATGCCCACAATTATTCACAATAGTGCTTTGATAGGGGGATACATTCTGACTGTGGTATCCAAAGTAAGTGAAATCCTCCCTCACACCATGCCTCAGAGTAGAGTTGAGCGAACCCGAACTGTAAAGTTCGGGTCCATACCGAACTTTCGGGTGTCCGTACCACACTCCCTCCTAAAGTGAATGAAACCTATGGTGTCAGTCTTACATAGGGGGATAGTTTCGTGATAACACTTATTAACACCCGTAACTGTGAACTTATTTTTTCAATGATATAGAGATCGAATAAGATAACTGACCATGATTGGAACCGGGAGGAGTCCAGATATATATAAAAAATACTGGTGTTCAAGATGGAAATCTAAAAAAAAAAGATAGTGAAGTTGGAACTGGAAACCCCTATCAATAGAAAACGGAGAATAGGTAAACTATGGGTGTTGAACACCCCAATGTGTTACAAACGTGATACACCTCAACTCCCC
>BLSH010379081.1:276376-285978 GCA_018402905.1 Glandirana rugosa | reverse complement strand
TGCCTCTAGTCCTCCACCCGCCCTGACCGGGAGGTGGGGGAGGTGGGCGGGACAAGCTGATGTTAGCTGTTCAGTCCCGCCCACCTCCTGATCTCCGTGAAGAGCTGCAGCTCTCTCTCTGCATTCTCTGCATTCCAATGGGATTAGTCACACTTACAAGCACAGAACGGCTCTTAGAAGCAGCACAGCTCTGTTTAATGTGAAACTAAACTACCTTACTCATCCCTTATGTGTTCTGGCTACAGTCTCTGTGTCCTGGCGTTAAAATCCCTGTGTCCTGGCATTAAAATCCCTGTGTTCTGGCTAAAATCCCTGTGTTCTGGCACCCTGTCCCTGTGTTATGGCACCCTGTCCCTGTGTTCTGGCACCCTGTTCCTGTGTTCTGGCTCCCTGTCCGTGTGTTCTGGCTGCTGCATTTCACACCCTAGGCTTATACGCGGGTCAATACGTTTTCCCATATTTTTTGGGCAAAAGTTGGGGGGTCGGCTTATACATGGGTCGACTTATACACAAGTATATACGGTACAGTTAAAACCTAACAGGAACTTTAGCTAAATTCAAAGATTAATTGTTGTTCTGTGAGGAGGAAAACCCTAAAACGGTATAAGACCATGCTGGCAGTGGGGGTCCTCCAAGGCCCTTAAATACATGAAGGGGACATCACACACACACATACTTAATGCACTCATAATACCAAAACCCTTCTGGACTGCACACTCAGCCAATGTGCCCAAGCTACAGTATATCCTGGGGCACACAATATAATTGCTAATTGGGGGTGCCTGAGACACAACCCTATTCCTCTGCATACATGAACCCGCCTTCACTCTTGGGCCTCACTGTCCCATTCAGTAGGCCTCACACATCCTCCTCTTGGAAGCCAACCTTCTCTCACTCATGACCATGAAAGCCCACTCATATACATGCTTAGAAAGGCCTCTCATGCATAAAACCATAGTCTTCTACTGCTCCTTCACTGTCCAGTCACAGGCTGGTTTCAGGGAAGTGACCAGGTTGTGCCGCTTAAATGAAATAAAGAAAAGCCAATCTGGCTCTGCTATTCGACAGAACTGTTTAAATCTCAGGATTAGATGGACAGAAATGCAAAGCCTTTGGTAACTCAATTGGCTCCAGTATGTTGATTGTTATGGTGAATTTAGTTGTTTGCCTGGAGCCCAGCTTCAAGTGGGATGGAGGACCTAAACTCTCTAAATGGCTATAGCAAACATTTGTGCCTATGATCTGTATAATCTCTGCAAGCTAATCTTCCTGGATTCTTTCCTTTAGGCCAAACTGAACATTCAGTTTAAATTTGCTAAATACGTTCCAGAAGTATTGCAAAAAAAGGAGTGCAAAGTGTTGCTTGCTTGTGCAAACAGGGTTCTCTCTGCAGATGTCTGGTATGCCCCTGCTGAGTCAAATCTCTCACCCAATGTCCACCAGCGAGACGCGATGACCTGCCAGAGGGAAAGAACGAGGAACCACCAAAGTAAACACGGAGGTTCCCCGTTCTGACAGGCGGCATGTAAGAGATCTACTGATCCCTGTCCCTGGGATCAGTTATCTCTCTTATGCCCCTGGCAGCCCAGCCCCCTCACAGTTAGAACACGCCTAGGGAACACAGTTAACCCCTAGATCACCCCCTGGAGGTTAACCCCTTCACTGCCAATGACATTTATACAGTAATCAGCGGATATTTATAAATTTATGATCGCTGTATAAATGTCATTGGTCCCAAAAAAATGTCAAAAATGTCCAACATGTCCGACCCAATATTGCTGTCCTGATAAAAATCACAGATTGCCGCCATTACTAATAAAAAAAAAAATGTAGAAACACCAGAAATTAATTCTCATGGTTTGTAAACGCGGCAACTTTTGCGCAAACCAATCAATAAATGCTGATTGCGATTTTTTTGCCAAAAATATGAGGAAGAATATAAATCGGCCAAAACTGATGAATAAATTTGTTTTTTTATATTTTTATTTTGGATTTGGATTTTAGCAAAAAGTAAGAAAAATTTACGCTTTTTTTTGTTTATAGCAGTGATCAGAAATGACGCAGAGGTGATCAAAAACCACCAAAAGAAAGCTCTATTTGTGGGACAAAAGGACGCAAATTTAGTTTGGGTACAACGTCACACGACCGCGCAATTGTTCGTTAAAGTGACGCAGTGCCGAATTGCAAAAAGGTGCTCTGGTCCTAACGTGGGAAATCCTTCCGGGGGTGAAGTAGTTAAACTGTGGCAGTTTTCTGAAGAAAACCTAATCTAAATGTTCAGTTGGGCTTTAAAGATCACTTACCTGAGCGCAAGCTCTTGTATCACTACTAACTTTGAATAATCTGCAAAGAATAGTTGAATGTGTGTGGGGAAGGTATAGATCTAAGTTGTGTACAGTTGGAGGGTATCATCCTTGTTTCATATATATTGGGAACAGAAAGAGCAAGTAGGACTTTAACTGCTTCTGGACCGCCCACTGCATGATTGGACTGATTGGACACATTGGAGCCAATCAGCGGGTCAGGTGGCCGCGATGACCACTGGGACCTGCTGATCATTTGCAGGAAAGGCAGAATGGCAGTCTGCCTATATAAACAAGGCAGAGCACTGTTCTGTTAGGGAGTAAAAGAGAAATCTTGTGCTTCAGATAAGCTGAAACAGGGATCTCTGTTTTCCTCCAGAGCATCCACTCCCCACACAGTTAGAAAGCATTCCCTATGAGCACACTTAACCCCTTGATCGCCCCTGGTGTTAACCCCTTCCATGTCAGTGTAATTTATACAGTGGCAGTGCATTTTTTTAGCACTGATCACTGTATTGGTGTCACTGGTCCTCAAAAAGTGTCACTTAGGGGTTGATTTACTAAAGCTGGAGAGTACAAAATTTGGTGCAGGTCTGCAAAGAAACAGCTTTCAGATTTTATTGTCAAAGCTTAATTGAACAAGCTGAAGTTAGAAGCTGATTGGCTACCATGCACAGCTGTACCAGATGTTGCACTCTCCAATTTTAGTAAATCAACCCCTTAGTGTCAGATTTGTCCACCGCAATGTCACATTACCGCTAAAAATCACTGATCGCCACCATTACTAGTAAAAACAATAAAATAAAATAAAAAAGTCCATAAATCTATCCCATAGTTTGTAGACGCTATAACTTTTGCGCAAATCAATCAATATACACTTATTGGGATTTTTTGTACCAAAAAATATGTAGCAGAAAACATATTGGCCTAACCTGATGAAGAAATTCTATTTTTTAAATGTTTTTATTGGGAATGTTTTATAGCAGAAAGTAAAAAATATTGTTTTTTTTTTCAAAATTGTCAGCCTTTTTTTGTTTATTACGCAAAAAATAAAAACTGCAGAGGTGATCAAATACCACCAAAAGAAAGCTTTATTTGTGGGGGAAAAAGGACATCAATTTTATTTGGGTACAACGCCGCATGATCGCGCAATTGTCAGTTAAAGCGACGCAGTGCCGTATCACAAAAAATGGCCAGGTCGGGAAGGGAGTAAATCCTTCCGGAGCTGAAGTGGTTAAATACCTATTTAAAGTCTTACTTGCTCTTTCTGTTCCTAATAACTTTGAATAACACAAACAAACCTGGAACATTTATTCTGGCCCTACGTCCTTCCCAGCACCTTCCTTGTCATGCCTGTGTCCACATCCCCTTTCCTTCTTATGAAAGGATGCTTACTATGTATATGTCCCCCATTCATTTTTCATTTTACACTAGAGAATGTTTTATTTTGTCTAATTCCAAGACACGGCAGCATTGGCAGTAACATGGCGCGCTCTTTTCTATTCTCCTAGCGTGCAGCAGAATAAAGATATTTCCCTGGTTTTGATATATAATTGATTCTACCGAAGACTGTGGAGCAAAGCAATAAAAAACAAAGAATTTTAGGCAAAACGCAATGAAATTCATGGACAGATAAAGGATGGCGAATATCTCCTTTTACAATCCCTCTAAGAGAGGTAAGAGGTTATCACTACACCGTATTATTTACAGCGTCTCTTTCTTTTTTGACAGATGGCGCAGTGATGTAGACGGCTTTGTGTGATGTTTCTGAAGCTGTATCTGACAATCCGGGCAGGGAGGCTTTCGTCTGCTGTTTTAATCAAGTTTCTTAAAAATCGGACATTTCAAACTAGTTTTCACAAAAGGAAGGAATACAGGACGGAAGGTTAATAAAACATTGTTGTTATTTTCCATGTGTTTGATTTCGAAGTGTATTGCATAAAGTATTTCGTTTGCTGTGAACTCCGCAATGTGATCTGCTGTAAATCAAACACTTCCATTTCAATACAGTTTACTCAAGAAACAGGGCCGGATTAACATGGGGGCTATTGGAGCTGCAGCTCCAGGCCCCTTCCTTAAGATAGCCCCAGCCCAATGGTGTGTGTGTTTTAACAAAAAATTGTTTGCATTTTCATTTTATTTATTTCCAGAAAAAGGCCCCCCAAAATCCCTAGCACCAGGCCCATGATGCTCTTAATTCGGCCCTGCCAAGAAAGCAATGATTTCCTAATACCATGATTCAGAAAGTAATGAAGGGTTGAAAATATGTTCACTGGTTTCTCCCACTGACCGCCATGTTACTGTTGCATCCAGCAGTGATGTGGAGGTGGAACAGAGGAATCACTGAGGAACCCAGGAGATCAACCTTCCCAGAAGTGTCAGCATCCTTGTGGACTTCAGAAGATTTTTTTCCTGAGCAGAGCTGCATTCTGGTGGCTCAGGCAATGGGAAGTGCAAATATTCACAGTCTTCTTTTGAAAGTATGGGCAAGGATATAAACCGCGCTAATGTCAAAAACAAGCTGCAGCCAAACACTAAAAATAGGAAACAGTATTGTATTCAGTGTTTACATTGGGTCCGCCCGAGCCACGGGCACACTCCCCCTAGCTGCCATTCTGCAAATCACCGTTTATTTATGGCGATTCGCGGTACGCATCCACACTGCCGCAGTAAATGTACTGTGCGCGGTGTGGAAGTGGTTAAAGGGCCTTTTTTTGGGAGTAAAAATTGGAGTTATGTAGCCCTATGCAATTTTCAGTGATTCATTCTAATGGTACAATTGTAACTTCCCCAAAGAAATCCTTTTCATGTTGAAATGAAATGTATCTTTCTCTTAAAGAAATTGTCCTTGCAACAATGTTGCTTATTCATAATTAGGGATGTGCGAACGGTTCAGCCCGAGCATATGTTCGGGCCAAACATTTGCTGTTCGCCCACTCCCCGAATTTAGAACATTATGGGGTGTTCTGCGAGACTTCGGTGCCGCCGAACATCCCATAATCGCCCGCCTGCCATACCTGCAGATGGCGCGCACAGGTCCTCCTCCATGGGAGGGCTGGCGCCGTCTGCACTGGCTTTGTTTTGACGTTTTATTTATAGTGCAGGGCAGGGCCACCGGGTGATGTACAGGTGACTCCGCCCCTTCTGACATCATGTGACGTCAGAGGGGCTGGTCACTCAATTACATCATCGGGTGGCCCAACCCTTCACTATAAATAAAACGTCAAAACAAAGAGAGCTCAGTCGGTGGGAGCCCTCCCATGGAGGATGAGCTGTTTGTTTTTTGTTTTTTTTTCCGGGTTCATTGCTCGCCGTGATTGACTATGGATTACAACGGGGGACACTTATTTTTATTTTTTATTTTTTAATCGGTTCCCGACCGGCTCGTGTACATTTACTGCAGCACTGTGGCAGCGTCTCGCAAATTGGCGTCTTTAAATGACGACTCGCACATGCGCGGCTAGCGGGTGCCCGCCGCACTCTGCAGGAGTGTGTCCGCGGCTCAGGTGGACCCGATGTCCGTCGGCGAGCTGCGATTCCTTACAACCAAAGAAAAACGGGGACTTGCCGATGACCCCTAGAGCGCCACTCCTCCCCAGGGGAGGTTGATATAACATCCTGTGTAAATGGAGCCTTCGGCCAATTTTAGATTGTAAGCTCCTATGAGCAGGGCCCTTAGAACCCAATTGCTAACTGTTTCGCTAAATGTAGCACAATATATACTGTAGAATACTTTAATGCCAGTAAATATGTATAAAATTGTGTTTCTGCTTTCAAAATAAAAGTACATTATTGAGCTCTTGTTTGTTGTTTTTTTCTTGTTTCTTCTTACTTTTTAATATTTAAAGTTTTGGGGGGTGGTGATTTTGGGGAAATGGATTATCTTCCTTAGGGCCAATTCACACTGCAGTAATGTCCAAGATCAGCTGTGATTCGCACTGCAGTGCAAATCACATGCGATCACTGTGATATGCAAATTCTGCCATACAGATAGTATGGCTGAATTTGCATTGCATTCGGACCAAACTCGCACTGGACCCTTTTTTGTTTCGCAGCAGAATCAGGTCGCATGGGTGTTCACACCCATGTGATCAGATTCCTGTCCGAATTTGCAGTTTGGGGTGCGATATGCAAACTAATTTGGGGTGTCATTAGCTTTCTATTGACACTCCCAGCAGTTAGCATATGGCAGTTTGGACTATTCTGCGAGTTGGGTGCAATGCGGGAACCCACAGGGAATTTGCAGGGCTCCCGCATCGCACCCGACTCACAGGCAGTTCACACTGCCATATGCAAACTGCTGGGAGTGTCAATAGAATGCTAATGACACCCCCAAATCATTTTGCAGATCACAGTGCAAACTTCAAACTCAGACAGGAATCAGATCGCATGGGTGTGAAAACCCATGCAATCTGATTCTGATGTGGAACAAAAAGGGGTCCTGTGCGAGTTTGGTCTGACTGTGATGCGATTTCCGCCATACTATCTGCAGTGCAGTGCAAATCACATGCGATCTCAGACAGCTCTGCAGTGTGTACCGACCTCAGTCATACTCTCATTTATATTTGCATAGTCCTTACAGATTTACATCAGCAGAACAAATGCAGGAAGTGTAATGTGGCTGTAAACAGGAAGTGATGTGTGCACATGGGCTGGAAGCAAATGTGTGGTGACGCCAAATAAACAAATCAATGAACCCCACCCACACCAAATATAGCTACCACATCCTCCCCCACATTGATCAAAAATGTAATTTCAACATGCTTTGCTTGCAGCTATAATGTATTGCCGACTCCTGGCAATAAAAAAAAAAAAATATGGCATGGGGTCCCCCCCAATCCATACCCTTTGGATCAGGTATGGATTTTAAGGGGAAGCCCAAGCCAATTTTTTTTACAAAATGGCGTGGGATCCCCCCAATGTCAATACCAGACCCTTATTGGAGCATGCAGCCTGGCGGTCAGGGTGGGGGGACAAGCAAACACACCCCCTTCTGGACCATACCAGACCACATGCCCTCAACATGAAGGGTGGGGGGCTCTGCACCCCCCATCCCAAAGCACAATGGGACATGGGGACAAGGTACTTTGTGGTGCGGTGCGCAGAGCCCCCCTGCCCCAAAGCACCCACCCACCCATGTTGAGGGCATTTGGCCTGGTACGGTTCAGGAGGGAGGGCGCTCTCTCGTCCCCCCCATCCTATCCAGCCAGGCTGCATGCTTGGATAAGGGCCTGGTATGGATTTTGAGGGGACCCCCATGTCAATTTTTCTTTTAATTTTGGCACGGGGTTCCCATTAAAATCCATACCAGACCTGAAGCGCCTGGTTTGGATTTTGGGGGGACCCCCATGCATTTAAAAAACAAAATGGCATGGGGTTCCCCTTAAAATCCACCCCAGACCTGAAGGGCCAGGTTTGGATTTTGGGGGGACCCCCACGCATTTAAAAAAAAAAAAAATGGCGTGGGGTTCCCTTTAAAATCCAGACTTGAGGTAACCCCATGCAATATTTTTCAGTGATTTTTATCTATATTGCCATACATTACATTCACAAGCAATTTTAAATTACTTTTTTTCTTTAGAAATGTAATTTTGCTCTGGCATTGTTCTAAACATCCCACAGGGACCCCCGCCCCCAGGCATGATATTTAAGGGAATATTTTGTTTTTGTTGTTTCAATTTACTCATCAATAAAATCACTGCTCCTTTAAAAACGATCGTTTTAAAACCATTTTTTTGCAATTGATACACAATTCCTGCATATGTGAGCTAACAGGCATTTTGCTGGCAATAGCACTCGGTTCCGTTTGCATGTGCACCTAGTTTCAGAGAGTTAAAGTCTTAATTGCCTTTAATTGGGGGCTATCTTCAGGCATTGCTGGAGTACATTTTGACGCTATAGTAAATTATCCCCTTGGTGTGCGACCTTGGTCACCCTTGAACTCAAGATGCACCCTACCATTCGCACCACTTGGAAAATTTGTAGGAAAGCCATTTGTAATACCACAATTTCCAGAGACTGATTGCTACTCTTCCCAGTTCTCGGGAATCCTTCCTTTTCCCCAGGACTATATCATCCTCTTTTTCGAGCATTTTTTGATGTCAGTATATACCAAGCTAGACACTACCTCTTGAGAAACCAGTGGCCATCCCTCGCAGACATGACCACGCATCCTCAGCTCCGCTCTTTGATTTTTTGATTAAAGTTCCAACTTTCTAATTTTTCTCCTCTCTGTCAGGAGCGTCTAGCACTTCTGCTCCGCATTCCAGCATTCTGGTTTTGGCTGTGGCATTCTTCTTGTCTGTCTGTCCGCCTGCAAGGTGATGAATTTGGCCAGTCTCTAGGTGGAGACCAAACCTGATTTAAGCCAGCCAAGCCTGCAATCTCATGCTTGTGATAGTGTGTGTAATACCTGATCAAGCTGCCTGTTTGTCTGCCCTGCTAGATTGAATTGTCTTGTTGACGATCTTGGGTTTGATATCGACTATTTTCTGAACTCTGCCTGCCGTTGACTTTGGATTTTGACCCGACTATTCTGAACCTTCCCTTTCTGCCAACCACAGGTATCTGTTTGCTTTGCTCAGTTTGTGCATGCCCTGGCATGGTAGCCAGGCACTATAGCATTGTGTTTAAGTCCTGGGGGCAACAGAGTACCGGTAGGCCTGCTTGCCTTATGGGAAAGGGGGCTTCTACTGTATATATGAAGAACACAGAAGCCAGCTATAGTGTCTGACCACCTGCATTAGGGGTAAGTATAACACTCTCTCCCTTCGGTGATAGAATTCAAGAGAACTCTTACTTCTTTTGAAAGAGAATGTACCTAGGCACCTCTTAGGCAGTATGTTTTTCTAATGTATAACTTAATTAACATCCCCCAGGAGACTTTTGCCAGCCTTTCGACATGAAATTGGAAAGGGACCTCCTGATGACCTTCTCATATGACCAGGTGGACTGTTCTATTTTACACATAAAATCTCCATCCAGGAATTCAGTTTTAAAATATTGATGAGGTGGTACTTCACTCTTTACGAAGTTTGCAAACGATATGCCTTGGACTGTTATTGGAGATATGGAGAGTCACTGGGAGACTATATTCTGAGGATGAATATAAATCCATCCTGGAGCTTTCAGATTTGTCATTGCCATCAACTGAGGGCCGGGACGGGTTCCATCCACCTCTATAATGCACTGTCTCTTCCCCTCCATTTCCATTTTACCCTTCCTTTCCTTACCTAATTTTTCTTTTTTTTTTTGTGTACTCTCAGGACACTCCTGTCTGATGTGCACTTTTCTGTAACT
>BLSH010379081.1:242460-262105 GCA_018402905.1 Glandirana rugosa | reverse complement strand
CACTATACCCAAGAGGGCCGATTAAATATGCAAAAAGTGTGTCAAACTTCTACTAAAATCTTGTCACTATATATATCACTGTTCTAAAATCATCTTCAAACTGTGTGAAAAACGTATAAATTAGCCGGGAGAACCCATATCACTGTTCTACAATCATCTGGAAACTGTGTTAAACTTAAATTAAAACCGGGAGAGCCCATATCACTGTTCTAAAATCATCTGGAAACTGTGTGTTAAACTTAAATTAAAACCGGGAGAACCCATATCACTGTTCTAAAATCATCTGGAAACTGTGTGTGAAACTGTAGCAGAGCGAAGCCATATCCCTGTTCTAAAATCATCTAAAAACTGTGTGTGAAAATATATCAGAGAAAAGCCATATCCCTGTTCTAAAATCATCTAAAAACTGTGTGTGAAACTATAGCAGAGCGAAGCCATATACCTGTTCTTCTCTCTGCTATATTTTCACACACAGTTTTTAGATGATTTTAGAAGAGGGATATGGCTTTTCTCTGCTATAGTTTCACACACAGTTTCCAGATGATTTTAGAACAGTGATATGGTTTCTCCCGGTTTTAATTTAAGTTTAACACACAGTTTCCAGATGATTTTAGAACAGTGATATGAGTTCTCCCGGTTTTAATTTAAGTTTAACACATAGTTTCCAGATGATTGTAGAACAGTGATATGGGTTCACCCGGCTAATTTATCCTTTTTTCACACAGTTTGAAGATGATTTTAGAGCAGTGATATGTCTTCTACCGTTAATTAATACTTTTCACACACAGTTTGAAGATGGTCCACATCCCCACATCCACCTCCAATTTAAATTTTTTTATGTTTTTATTTTTTTTTAAATATTTAAAGTTATTTCCCTGTCCCCATTTCTTTGTAGGGCACTTGTCCCACCCTTACCCCCATTTTCCTTCCTTTTGCAGACCTCTAGGACTTTCCAGGACTTTTTTACAGCCATGTTTGTGCCTAAAAGTTCGGGTCCCCATTGATTTCAATGGGGTCCGGGGTCCGGGGCAAAGTTTGGGTTCTGTCCGGACCCGAACCCGGACTTTGTCCCGAAGTGCGGCCGAACCAGCAGAACCCGAACTTCTAGAAGTTTGCTCAACTCTATTGTGTATATATACTTTTGGCCATGTAGTGTAAAAATAATTTTCAGGACCTCTTTAATAAACTAAAATGCAGTATGAAGTTTGAAAACCTAATGCCCCATGACTAAAGGATAATCTCTGGATGGCCAATACACCCAAAACTACAATTTATAAATTGCCAATATTGCGTTGTGAAGCTGTGGGCTTTGATTAGGTTAGTGACCACTCAGACATTATCCCTTTGTAGTGGAACATTCGATTTCTGCATTTTGTAAAAATCAAGGGTGGTCCATGCCCTGCATATATTTTATTTTAGGTGACTATGCCCCTGCCCCTATACATTTTTGTATAAAATGCAGTATGAAAAAACTACAAAAGAGACGGGGTTCCATATATACTGTAACTACACATAGAAAGCACTAAAAACGATATCCTGAATATGGAGTGTCATTTATAGAATAAAACATTAACCACTTGCCAACCGCCGACCGCAGTCTGACAGCGACAGAGTGGTTTGATATTGCAAACCGCCGTCATATGACGGCGGCTGCGATATCTCTCACTGTGAGCGCACGCTCACACGCTCACTGTGTTCGGGGGGCAGGGATCGGGTAGGGCGGATTCAATTGCCGCTGGCTACCCGCGATGCCCCCCCCCCGCAGTGAAAGAATGGAGGTCCGTGGAGGGAAAACACGCATCTCCATTCTGTTGAAGGGGGAAGGGCGCTGATCACAGGCTTCCTCTATATGGAAGCCGTGATCACTCCCTTCCCCCAGCCAGGCCAGCCCACACACAGTTAGAACACACCCAGGGAACACAGTTAACCCTTAGAGCGCCTCCTCCAGGTTAACCCCTTCACTGCCAATGGCATTTACATAGTAATCAGTGCATTTTTATAGCACTGATCGCTGTATAAATGCCAATGGTCCCCAAAAAAGTGTCAAAATGGTCCGACATGTCTGCTACAATATCGCAGTACCGCTAAAAATCGCAGATCACCGCCATTACTAGTAAAAAAGAAAAAAAAATTAAAACCACAGAAATTAATTCTCACCATCCGTAAACGCGGCAACTTTTGCGCAAACCAATTAATAAATGCTGATTCCGATTTTTTTGGACCAAAAATATGAGGAAGAATATAAATGGGCCAAACCCGATGGAAAATTTTTTTTTTTTATATTTTTTTTGGAGTGGTATTTTAGCAAAAAGTAAGAAATTTGGGGTTTTTTTGCAAAATTGTCACTCTTCTTTTGTTTATATCGGTGATCAGAAATGACGCAGAAGGGATCAAATACCACCAAAAGAAAGCTCTATTTGTGGGAAAAAAAGGACGCAAATTTTGTTTGGGTACAACGTCATACGACCGCGCAATTGTCAGTTAAAGCGACGCAGCGCCGAATCACAAAAAGTGCTCTGGTCCTAAAGTGGAAAATCCTTCCGGGGCTGAAGTGGTTAAAGGATATGTTGATATAGAACAATATAAAAGAAGACAGAATTCCTAAAAAATTGGTGGATTTTTAAATGTGGGAAACGTATGCCTGGTAAGGTGAGCAGGACAGACTGAAATGGAAAGAGATTTGTATCAAATGTGACATAGAAGGAATACAAAGTTAAACAATGTGTAACATGTGAGGACACTAATGTAGTCTATTTGTTAAGAGTGTGATTGTGGGTTGCAATACATTGGATGAAATGGCATGAAAATACATGGAGGAACACATAAGACCAATATTAACAGGTTTCAAAGTAGCCATTAACCCGAAATGAATATTTAAGGGTCCATGCACACTATAAGCTGAAAAAAAAATGCCAGAAAAATGCTGGATGAAAAATGCTAATAGCCTTTTTGTGCCAGCTTCTAGTAGCTTTTAGAAGCTTTTAGGAGCAGTTAGGAGCATTAGCATTTTATTAGCATTTTTGCAGCAGATGAAAAAAAAAAAAAGATACCTCAAAGAAAGCTATAAAGTACCATTTTAGTAGCTTTTAGAAGCAATTAGAAGTATTTCTGTTGAAAAAAAAACACTCCAAGAAACCCTTTTTTTTAACATAATGCACTTTTTAAAGCACTGTGCATCATAAGCCCTCATACACACGGGCATTTTGTAGTGCCACGTTTTTGGGCGTTTTTTGCAGCTCTCCATGTTATTCAATGGCCCTATAAAAACGCTGATGTTTTTTGAGCAGTAGAGGGCGTCGGCGTTAGTGAGCTGTAGCTAGAACACGGGACCAGTGCATTCCGAAGCTGCAGCATCATGGCTTTTTTGACGCCGAGCCGGCAAAACGCTCAATAACGTTGCTTAACATTGTATACACAGCGTTAAGCCTCGTCAGGCATTCTTTTCAAAATCAATGGTTCCCTATGGGAGCCCATTGATTTGAATAGAAGCCGCACCACAAGTCACGATGATCCGACTTGCGGCGCAACTTGTGTGCTAGGGGTCTTAAAGGGAAACCCCCGCAAAAAATGTGTGGGGTTCCCTCTCAAGAGCATACCAGGCTCTTCGATAGTAGCATGGATTTTAAGGGGAGCCCCCACGCCGAAAAAACGGCGTGGGGTCCCCCTGAAAATCCTGAAAATCCATACCAGACCCTTATCGGAGCACGCAGCCTGGCAGGCCAGGAAAGGGGGTGTGGACGAGCGAGCGCCCCCCCTTCTCTCCTGGACCGTACCAGGCCGCATGTTCATGGGGACAAGAGACTCTTTCGACAACCCTGGCCGTTGGTTGTCGGGGTCTGCGGGCGGAGGCTTATCGGAATCTGGAAGCCCCCTTTAATAAAGGGGCCCCCACCCTATCTAAATGAGTATGGGGTACATCATACCCCTACCCATTTACCTGGAAAAAAGTGTACCAAAAAAACACACTACACAGCTTCTCCTTCTTCTTCTCTTCTAGAGATGTTGACTCGTCGCTCTCTTCCACTCAAATGCCGGGTCCGTGCTGTGCGGTTGCCTTATAATGGCATGGGGCGGGGCCACACAATGACGTCATCATGAGCCCCACCCTCATGATGTCACATCCTGCGTCGGGCCATCACATCACAGCCCCGTCAGATGATGTGACATCATGAGGGTGGGGGCTCATGATGACATCATCATGTGGCCCCGCCCCATGCCAATATAAGGCAACCACGCAGCACGGACCTTGGAGTGGAAGAGAGCGACGAGTCAACATCTCTAGAAGAGAAGAAGAAGGAGAAGAAGAAGAAGGAGAAAGAGAAGCGGGAGAAGAATCGGGAGAAGAAGCGGGAGAAGCTAGCTGAGGAGACAGCGGCAAAAGAGCAGAAGACCCCACAGAAGACCCCGCAGAAGACCCCTCAGAAGACCCCACAAAAGAGCCAAAAAAGAAGACGATGAAGAGAGGGGAGAGGATGCCGGAGCTGATTTAATAAAATATTTAAAAAAGCTGTGTAGTGTGTTTTTTTGGTACATTTTTTTTCCGGGTAAATGGGTAGGGGTACGATGTACCCCATACTCATTTACATAGGGTGGGGGGCCAGGCATCTGGGGGCCCCTTTATTAAAGGGGCTTCCAGATTCTGATAAGCCTCCGCCCGCAGACCCCAACAACCAATGGCCAGGGTTGTCGGGAAGAGGCTCTTGTCCCCATCAACAGAGCCCCCCACCCCAAAGCACCCATACTCCCCATGTTGAGGGCATGTGGCCTGGTATGGTCCAGGAGGCGCTCACTCGTCCCCACCCCCTTTCCTGGCCTGTCAGGCTGCGTGCTCGGATAAGGGTCTGGTATGGATTCTCAGGGGGACCCCAAGCCGTTTTTTCGTCGTGGGGCTCCCATTAAAATCCACGCTAGATCGAAGAGCCTGGTTTGCTCTAGAGGGGGAACCCCACGCAAATTTTTTTCGTTCCCTTTAAAACCCCTAGCACACAAGTCGCGCCGCAAGTCGGATCACGATGATGATGTGGTGCGGCTTCTATTCAAATCAATGGGCTCCCATAGGGATTTTTCCCTGACGTCAGGCCCGGCGTTTTGCTTATTTTTTACAAACGCCCTTGTGTATGAGGCCTAACAATTGCATTTTTTAAATAAAATACTGAATACTTTGAATTTTTTTTTCCATCCTTTGTTGCATCTCAGTGCAACATACTTATTGTTACTTTCTGTCTACGTGCTCTCCAGTGATGGATGTGTGACATTTCTCAGAGTGCATTTCCAAAAACAGTGGACCTTGGCTGGGTAATGTGTGTTAAAAAAAGGCACTTTTAGCCTCTGTTAGATTGTATGAATCAGTGGCATCAGTATGAATGAATGAATGAATCAGTGGCAGCCCATTCATACGGGGTACCGCCCCCCTAATCCATGGACGCATGGATTCCAATGGGTTTTTTTTGTAGAAGCACGTGATTAGAGCTAGAGACTTTAATTGGCTTCAAAATAGGGTGGGCTTGGGGTGCCCTGAGCCCATCCAGTTGTTTGACAATAGCAAATTAATATTTGCTATTGTCTTCCTGATTCTCCTCCCAGCCAATCAGGAAGTGGTTTCTGAAACCCGATTGACCAGGAGGAGAAGCTGCCGAGGAGGAAGCCGCCTTGAACCATGAAGCCAAGGACTCAGGTTGAAGCCCCTGAGGAGGAAGCCACAGAGGAGAAGGAGACACAGGAAGGAGCTGAAGCTGTCCGCAACCTTAGATGGGGTGAGTTTCAGGGCCGGCTGACTGACCAAACGGTGGGGTATATAAGTGTGGGGCCGACTGACCAATGGGGGTGTGGCGGGAGGCCTTGTTTGCCGCCCCCCCCTAAATATACAGCACCAGCCGCCACTGGTGTGAAATATTACAATGCAGGAGTGCAGTTTGGAGACAGGGCCAGCAAGAGTGTGGGGGAGCAGCAGTGAGGCAGAAGGTCAGGGTGTACTTTTTGGGGGCATGTGTAGCACTCCCAATGTTCTCACCTTGCTAATAATGGGCTGTTTAGTTCAGTAATGTTCTTAAAAAAATATTATATATTGTTTGGGGGTTCTTAATATTTTTCAAGCAAAAAATACTAATTGTTACATGTAAACAAAAAATGCCAGAAAAGGCCTGGAGCTCAAGTGGTTAATGATAGGCTGTTTAGTCCAGCAACGTTCTCCTGGTTTTCAATATGTCTTGCATGCGCCTATTGATATATTGATGTTTTTGTCCTAGCACCTGAATAAGCATAGTTTGGTCTAAACCTAGGTTTGGACAGAACCATTGGCTTATCTCTAACAGCCAGATTTGGGCAAGGATATCACCACTAGTTCTGACTTTTAGCATACATTCCAACCTTCCCTTATATTGCTGATGACAGTTCAGGGAACTGTCATTCGGTCAGGGCTGCTGTTAGAAACCACAGGCCCCATACAAGCAACCTGACTGGGACGCATAAAGCCAATGCTTCAGTTATAAATGAAGACAGTGAGTGTTTGGTACCGTGCTCTCATTGTGTTCATTCAGGAAAGGAAGGGGTTGGTAAATATGACATATATACCTGACCCCTCCTCTACTCTCCATCTTGAAGGACCCCTTTGTGTGCTTGCAGCTGCCTGCAAAAAGGAGAGGAAGGAAGCTGGCAGCACTGTGAGAGTAGGGGGGCACACAGGGCAGTAGGGGAAAACGTAAGGTGCACCAGGAAGGTGATCGGGGGCAATTACTGGAACCGATCCCCTGTATGCCTCTCTCAGCAGCAGCTGAAAGCCAAAGGGAGGGAGAGGAGAAAAAGCCAACTTTCAGCTTCTGCAGAGAAAGCAATACAGGGGATTGGTTCAGTAATTGACGCCCCCGTGCCACATCGATCACCCTTCCTGCCCACATCCGATTCACCCGGCTGCATGGGCCCCCCTACTGGCTCGGGCCTCATACAGGAGAACCAGTGGCACACCCTTATCCATGGCCCTGCATTTGGTAATGGTGTCATCACATTTTTCTTTCAATGGGCTTTGAACATCATGATTGATGATGGATGTACAACGTGGGACTTTTATTTTAATATAAAGTACTTGTCAAACTCTGGGATTGAGTGCAAAATCTTGTGCAGCTCTGCATAGAAACCAAGCAGCTAATTGGCTCCACTGCACAGCTTCACCTTATTTTGCACTCTCCAATTATAGTAAATCAACCCAACTGTATATGTGTGTGTACTTACATTTCACATACTTTTGTGAATGAGTAGGGCTATGTACCCCTTACTCATTCATGTGGGGGGGGGCTGTATCTGGGTGGCCCTTATTCTTAAAGGGGGCTTTCAGTTTCCAGATATCCCCCTGTCTGCTGACCCTCACAATCACTGGACCAGGGGTGGGGGGAAGAGGGCCTTGTCTGTCCCATGTGAAAGAGGCCTTAGGGTGTTCACACACTTTATACCCTAGTTGAAAAAAATACAGGAAAACCTTGGATCCCCAGCATAATTCGTTCGGAAACATGCTTGTAATGAAAAGCACTCTTATATCAAAGCGAATTTCCCCATAAGAAATAATGGAAACTCAGATGATTCGTTCCACAACCATTTATTCATAAGTACTTCAGGTTATAGTCCATGTAAAAAGATTCTAGCAATGTGATCAGGTTGTGTAACCATAAAATGTCCATCCACAAATGGCCGCCTCCACAAGGGGATTAGAAGCAAAATCCAGCAGGAGCTACAGAAAATAAAAGAGAAGAGAGGCACCTGTAAGTGTAGCAATATGGTTACATTTAATAAAACTCACATGGTTGATGATTAAAAGAGGCACATCTAAGTATGCAGGCATCCGGGGTAAATCTGTCCACATAGACTGTCCTCTGGCTCTCAACGCTGTCAGTCTGCAATCGTAACCAGGAAGACGACCCTGCAGTAGAGCGATCTGAAAGTGAGGCTTGAATCGCTCGTGGAGCGCAGTGTGGAAGGGATGACGTTGATGGTGGTGTGGAGGACGGTCTATGTGGACAGCTTTACCCCGGATGCCTGCATATTTAGATGTGCCTGCTTAATCATCAACCATGTGAGTTTCTAAATGTTGTACCTTCATTAAATGTAACCATATTGCTACACTTTGAGGCACCTCTCTCTTCTTTTATACTCAGCTGTGACATGACACTACTTGTATATCAAAACATCCCTTGTATATCAAGACAAAATGTATTTAAAAATGTTGCTTGTCAGTCTTGCTCTCAGACCAAGTTACTCTCAAACCAAGGTTTTACTGTACATATTTTAACACTTTTCTTGCAAAGAAGGGGCCAATGGATGTAAAAGTATTGGTCAAACTGTCCATGCGAGTTTGGGCAGCTGTACATTCAAATACATAAAAGAATAACCCTGTAGAAACAGCATTTCATATGTTCAATCCCAGTATTCAATTCCCAGGCCTGCAGAACTTTTTGTAAGATAAGATTTAGTGTAAGATAATTACTGCATGGGGATATTTGCTAACAAGATCCAATTGCTTTGCTAACAGCAGAGTAATTGCTCTGAAACTAGGTGTTAAAAATCCGGTTTCAACAAATCCAGAAGAGGTCAATACACATAATATTATAGAAGTTTGAAAAACGACACTCAAATTACGAGAGCTCAAGAGAGATTACGATTTATTTCTTTCTTTATACATAATGTAAGATTAATCAGATTCTAACCATGGGGAAAATAAGAGATGATCGATTAAAATCATTTTATTAAATATGTCAGCTCAAGAGGGAAATTAATTTTTTTTTTTTTGCTTCTGCATTTGTACCTTTAAAATTGTAAAACCACAACAAGTGAATCCCTTATAATCAGGCTAATGCATGAGCGTTGACAGAAAGTGGATATGTTGGCCTCATCAACCAATTCAATTCTAACATATCATTTTTTAGAGCAGTATTGAAAATGAAAGTCAACTTGTGCATACAATTGTTTGTTGACCAGTATATCAAATGTATTTGAATCAATATTTTTACATAATTGCCAATTGAACAGGTGTATGAAGCAGTTTGGTTTCACAATTTGGTTTTTACAACATAGGATGTATGACTTGTCTTGTGACACTTCATAGTAGTCACTGTTTGCACATTGGATAATGTCATGGAGTGTTCAGAAAGGTGCCAACATCCTAATACAATACATAGAGTTCTAGCACATAGTGCTGATATAGGTAACCCCCTGGACTTTTTAGGCACCGATAGAAAAGAGGTGATAGAGTAACATATAGTAAAAGACCAAATTTTATTAGTACATATCATGAAAGCAAGGTATAGGCCTCGACATGAAGATTGTGTCAATAGATAATATTATAATTGGCAAAACAGAGACTAGTATAAAATACATGAAAATGACCATTAAGCACGCCACATGGGCCTTAACCTTAGTATAAACAAGGCAGGGGCTCCATGGCTGATCCTAACATGTTTTGGACTTTATGTCGTAATAGTGTCCTTCTGCAGAGGAATTGCTAGTGTAGGTCAAGTTGTATAGGTGTCTAGAGTATAAGCACAGTAACTGTAAGCATGCAGTATCAATTGCATAGAAGCACAGACATGCATACAATATATATATATAAAACTGTCAATATGCCAATTCTGAGGTATGACATAATCAATCACTCACCCCGATACTAAAAAAGTGCTTCCATAGTAGCAGTGAGATGGATTGAGAGCAGATAGAATCTGCAGAAAGATAGCAACAGAGCCCACCTCACAGTGCCGGCAAAGTAGACTGCACGCCCCAAGGTAGAAATGCTACGGTACCAGAAGAGACGCCAGGTGGCTACGCTAGCAGGGGGTCGCAGTAACAGCGTCAACCAAAAAAGTATGGTAATTGTATGAGTAAAGCTACAGTAGCTGAATTAACAACCAATATATGAATGTAGAGTCATAATCACAATACAAAAGGAAAGCATGCAATGGACAGGGGCTAGGTCTGTATGGTAAACTGACCATTTCTTGTCATGTATAGCAATACATGCTTCAAAGTAATCACATATGCAAATAGTTTAAGGGGCAGGGGACACATAAGGTAAAGGTCTGTGAGTATAAACAGACCATCCCCCACTGTCCATAACAGTCTATATGCATTGAAACGGAAGCTGGAACCATGCTCTGACAAGAATGAATGCCAAAGTGAGCCAGCTTTTTATCATGAAGTGCCTCTATAGGGAGCCAATCCTAATAGGGGGCTGTGCCGGCCATCCAGCAAATGAAGGGGGGATACAGCCCCTCCAGCCCCTCCAGCTGGATGCTGGGCGGCTCTCTGATGAGCTGGCTTTTGGCGTAACCCCACCCATAGGTTGGGATGACGTCAAACATTCGGGAAGAGACCCAGACGCATACAGCGCATGTGTCTGGGGCAAAAGTGATTCATGGTTCAAGGGGTGGAGAGGGTGAAGCTCGGTCACGCCCATGGACCAGAGCTTACCCGTCGGGTGGTCCGTAGCTGGCCAAGCGACCGTGCTGTTGACATCTTGCGGCCGATGAGGGTGCTGCAGCCCCACAGACCACATCTGAATAGGCAGCGCCGTAAACACACTGAGTGGCAAGGGAGGAATATGATTGCAACCAGTCAAAAAATAATGATACAAAAAGAGAAATAGTTACAGAAGAGTAAGTGTGCAATTGCATATGTCATGATAAAAAGATATGAAATAGAATATTGTGGTTTGCAGAATAGAAAAAAAGGAAAAAGGACAATATAACAAAAATGTAAAAAATCTATCTACAGGAAAAATGTGAATCCGGAAATGAACCATAGGGAAATGAAATCTGAAGGATGTACACCTTAGAAGGGGCTACAGTAGAATAGAGTCATAGAAGTCCACAAGCGTAGTGGGAAAGAAGATACAAAATAAATGAAAAATTGTACCATAGGTTCAATTTACAACCACCAGATATGAAGCCCGGAAGGAAGGGTTTAAAGTTAAAGGCCTCATTGAGACCAGGGGCAGAGGTAGCTTGCAAGGAGTGTATCCACCTCAGCTCACACTGGAGGAGACGTTTGTTGAAGTCTCCTCCATGGGAAGGGAGGTGGACACGATCCAACGCTAAAAAATAAATCTTGGGAATAGAGGTACTTTGAACCAAAGCTATGTGGCGACCCATAGTTGTGTCGGGATCGCGTTTGGAGATACCTGTTAATTGTTGGTAAATCCGTCTCCAAAATTTGTTTATAGTTTTCCCGACGTAATAACACCTGCACTCACAAGAAAGCAGGTATACTACGCCGGGAGTCCTACAATTTACAAAATGTTTGGGGCGGAAGGTCCTCATATTGGGCAAAGTAATGTGTGTGCGTAAATCCATATATTGACAGTACCTGCAGGCTTCACAGGTAAAAGTGTCCAGTCGTCTGCAGGTACCCCCTCTGGTTGTTCGATACTCACTAGACACCAGCCTGTACCCCATGGAGCTCTTCTGCAGGTGACTACAGGAGCATCTGTCACATAAGGCGACAGACTGGGGTCCATTGTGAGCAAATGCCAGTATTTGTGCAAAATGCGCTTTACGTGTTTGTGCCCAGTTGAGTAGGTAGTGATGAGCCTAGTTTTACTGTCAGTTTTAGATTTCGTTGGTTTGGTTACAAGTAGAGTTGAGCAAACTCCGTACCGAACTTTTGGGTGTCCGGGACTCGGACCCGAACCGGTACTTTTCAAAAAGTCCGGGTTCGGGTCCGGGGTTCTGGTATTTTATTCCACGTGCTGAAAAGCTGCCAAGGGCAGCCAATCAACAAGTGTTTCACTGGTTTTCCCTAGAAGCCATCACAGCAATGCCTACTAATAGCATGGCTGTGATTGGCCAGTGCACCATGTGACCCAGCCTCTATATGGGGCTGGAGACACCGTGCTGCATGTCATATGCTCTCAGGATAGTTTAGGGAGAGGATGCTGCTGGCTCTGTGAGGGACAGATTGCAGAACATCTCATCCTGCATTACTGAACGATCTGATTGTGGACTAGGGAGAGATACTAGTACTGCTGCTTTGAGGGACAGATTGCAGACCTCATCCTGCTGCACAGAACGATCTGACTGGACTAGGTAGAGTCTGTTGCTCTAAGGGAAAGATTATTCTTCTAAAATCATCATCAAGTTGTTCAGGGAAAGGTTCCAGCTGTTGCTTTAAGGGAAAGATTAGTGTTCTAAAATCATCATCAAGTTGTACAGGGAAAGGTTCCAGCTGTTGCTTTAAGGGAAAGATTAGTGTTTTAAAATCATCTTCAAAGTGTGTGGGAAAAGCCTATTGCAGGGGCATGGAGCCATTTTACTGTTCTAAAATCATCTTCACAGTGTGTGGGGAAAGCCTGTTTCAGCCGCATAGAGCCATATTAGTGTTCTAAAATCATCTTTACAGTGTGTGGGAAAAGCCTGTTTCAGCCGCATAGAGCCATATTAGTGTTTTAAAATCATCTTCACAGTGTGTGGGAAAAGCCTGTTTCAGCAGCATAGAGCCATATTAGTGTTCTAAAATCATCTTCACAGTGTGTGGGAAAAGGCTGTTTCAGCCGCATAGAGCCATATTAGTGTTCTAAAATCATCTTCAAAGTGTGTGGGAAAAGCCTATTGCAGGGGCATAGAGCCATATTACTGTTCTTCCAGCCGCATATTCTAAATTTTAGAACACTAATATGGCTCTATGCACCTGCAATAGACTTTTCCCACACACTGTGAAGATGATTTTAAAACACTAATATGGCTCTATGCGGCTGAAACAGGCTTTTCCCACACACTGTGAATATGATTTTAGAACACTAATATGGCTCTATGCGGCTGAAACAGGCTTTTCCCAGACACTGTGAAGATGATTTTAGAACACTAATATGGCTCTATGCGGCTTAAACAGGCTTTTCCTACACACTGTGAAGATGATTTTAGAACACTAATATGGCTCTATGCAGCTGAAACAGGCTTTTCCCACACACTTTGAAGATGATTTTAGAACAGTAATATGGCTCTATGTCCCTGCAATAGGCTTTTCCCATACACTTTGAAGATGATTTTAGAACAATAATCTTTCCCTTAAAGCAACAGCTGGAGGCTTTCCCAGTAAACTTGGAGATGATTTTAGAATCTAAAATCATCTCCTAGTTCTATAGGGAGAGGTTCCTATTGTTGCTTAAAGGGACACATTATTGTTTCTTGTACAAAATTAAACAGTGCATCTACATTGCTGGTTTAAAAAAAAACAAAAAAAATTCCAAAAACATTTGCGGCCAGCGGTGCATTTCTTGCACAAAAATTAAAAAACAGTGTTGGCTACCTCCTCCTCCTCCACTGCCACTTTCACCGCCTTCTCAACCTCCAACTCCACATCCACCTCCATTTTTGATTTTTTTATGTGATTTTAGCTTAAAAATTATTTTAAGTTATTTCCCTATCCCCATTTCTTTGTAGGGCACTTGTTCGACCCTTACCCCCATTTCCTTCCTTTTGCAGACCTCTAGGACTTTCCAGGACTTTGTTACAGCCATTTTTGTGCCTAAAAGTTTGGGTCCCCATTGATTTCAATGGGGTTCGGGCTCTGGGTCAAAGTTCGGGTCAAGTCCAGACCCGAATTCGGACTTTGTCCCGAAGTTCGGCCGAACCAGCAGAACCCGAACTTCCAGAGGTTCGATAAACTCTAGTTACAAGTAAATCTTTATGAGATAGGGTAAGTGCTTTTTTATAGTCTCTTTTTAGAAAGGCTTTAGAGTAGCCGCATTCCTGAAGTCTACTACGTAAAATATTGGCCTCTCTTTGGAAGGCAAGGTCATCTCTTAAATATTGGCCAAAGGGGATCGAATGGAGTAGAGGTTTGGGATGAAAACTCTGGGCATGGAGAAGCGAGTTTCCTGCCGTTGGTTTGCGGTACAGTTCGCTCGTCAAATGTCCATCGTCAGACCTACAGATCAAGACATCAAGAAAGGTAATTACTTTTAAACTATTTGACATCGTAAATCGCAAATTATAAGTATTATGGTTAAGTGATGTCATGAATTGGGATAAAAGGGTAATTGGTCCTTTCCATAGTACAAAAATGTTGTTGAAGTATTGATGCTACGTTAACATGTGGGGAGCATACATGGACATTTTGCCATCCAGCCAGAGAGTACATTCTCATTCCCCCAGGTACAGATTGGCATATTCAGGGGCACAACAGGTGCCCATTGCCACGCCCTGTACCTGGAGGAAGTGGAAACTGTTAAATGGTCTTTACTATATGTTACTTTATCACCTCTTTTCTATCTGTGCCTAAAAAGTCCAAGGAGGTTCCTATATCAGCACTATGTGCCTGAACTCTTTAACTATTTGTACATTAGTGCATCCCAGCCAAAGGTAGGGGCATGGCAAATGAAGGTGGGGAGAAACAATTTTTACACGGGCCCATGTTTACTGTTACTACTGTCTTGATGGATTTTTTAAGTGAACCTGTCACTTTGACAGTAAATAATAAGGATCCAGTTCTGGTCCACTGCTACCATGAGCTTGCGGCTAATCTCCAGTATTTATAGACTTCTCAAATTGCAAACGTTTGGCTGGAAAGTTTGTAGATTCACCACCAGAAATAAAAACAATGACCTATAATGTAGTACATAGCTTTTGCCTCAGGTCAACTGAATCACAAGAACCAAACATTTAAAAGGAATGCATAATTAGGTCTCTTTTCTATAAAAGTGTGGGCACTTGGCAGCCATATTGTCAGTGTTTGTTAAAGCTGATAGGTTGAGCTGACAATTTTGTATAAGAAGAGATATTGTTTGTTTTTTATTTTTCATTATTATTCTTTTTATTTTGGCATTGGTCCATGTTCCCCATGGTGTGCCCGACTTCCTAGGCCTTTTGTTTGAAAATAGCCTTTGAACAGATTTGCTTATTCCTAGTCATTAATGAAGAAAAGTCACAAAAGCAGGCACCACCACATGCTTATATCTTTACACTATATGGTTAAAAGTTTGTGAATGCCCGACCATCACACTTACCAATATGACCAAAAGTATGCGGAGAGCCCTTCAAATTATTGAGTTGTAGGTGTTTCCATTGATGGGTGCTGTTAAGAAAGATACGTTAGCTCAGTTTGTGCTACCAACCTTGTAGTTACAGCTTTGGTGACCCTTTCTGTTTCAGCACTGTGCACAAAGCCAACTCCTAAAAGATATGACTATAGTAAGCTGAGACTGCAAACTGGCAATGCTAACTGTGATGATATACTGTAGATCAAATGCCAGGTTCAGTTCAGTCCCCTCTGATACATTTCACCCAGATAGTGATTAGTGTCTTAGTCCTATTTGGTTGAAATACATCAGAGGTGTGGAAAGGAGTGAATACCGTGCTAGTGCAAGGTTCTTAACTAAAGCTGCAGCGTAAACGTGCAATATACACATCAAATAGGACACAACTGGCCACGTTAGAAAATTAAATTAGAAATAATAATAATAAAAATGAACGTAAAAATTAATTCAGTAAATAAATAAGTGATATAACCCACACCATACAGTGTAATGCAATTATATTAAAAGTATTAGGTTACCCAGTTAATCGGTATTAAATGATGAACCCACAATAATTGAAGTGCAGTATACCACAGAGATTGGGAAAAAAACTAAAAATTCACGACTAATGATATAACCCTGAATCCTATAAGGGTGTAACAATAAATAAATGTACAAAATTCCCTGTTATAACACAGTGGCTTAGGATTATAAAAGTTCATAAAGTGTCTTTTGAGCATATAACATTTGCTTATGCTGGTGCAATCATAGATCAAGTGCGATTCCACTCAGCGCTCCACTCGAAAAAGTGCCTCCACCAAATAAATTATGCGTTTACTAGAAGCAAGCTAAATGAACGCCTGTGACTCTACCCAGTCAGGATCCCAAAGGGAGATGTAACAACCAGACCACAGCAGTCCCAAGAAGGAGGGAGAAGGAGGGGGGCCACTTCAGGAGATCCTGCCATGTCCGTCTCACACCAGGCGTACATAAAAGAGAGGGCTCGCATAGTATAATACTGACAGTGTTTTATTTAAAAGAAAAAGTATTGCACTTACAAGCATCAGTAGAAATCAAGCATGGGGCACGAGGCGACGTCTGGTTGGACGAAACACCACGTCGGGTGAAGGGCATGCAGACTTCACCGTGTGCACCTCTGTATACTCTGGAGAATGGGATTGATTGCTTAGCCGGTCGGCTGATTATGCTTGATTTCTACTGATGCTTGTAAGTGCAATACTTTTGCTTTTAAATAAAACATTGTCAATATTACACTATGTAAGTCCTCTCTTTTATATACGCCTGGTGTGAGACGGACATGTCAGGATCTCCTGAAGTGGCCCCCTCCTTCCCCCTCCTTCTTGGGACAGCTATGGTCTAGTTGTTAAATCTCCCTTTGGAATCCTGACTGGGTAGAGTCACAGGCGTTTATTTAGCTTGCTTAATGAGCAAGTGGCTGCATCTGTCACGTTGTGCGCTGTTGCGCAGAGCATTCGCCAATTAGCGTTATTGCGCATACATGTTTGCACATTTGCGCCGTCGCTGACTTGCAAGTGCCTGTTCACGAGAATGGTAATGTTGACAGTTCTCCGACGGCCATTTCCCTGACAGTGGGACAAGCTCTCAGGGAGAACTGGAAGCTGTAGCAACTATTGAAGCTGCAAGGGGGTATACACAGGGGCCTTAGAGCAGTGCAATCAGCTTTACATTGATGTCTATAAAGAAATCATTTGAAGGATTTGGTGTGGAGGAACTTGAGAGGCCTGGAAGAAAACCCTGTCCTCTACGTTACTGAAATACGATGCCTATTGCAAATTAGGTCTTCATGTCTAGCATCAACACATGACCTCACAAATGGATTTTTGGTTGAGATAAAAAACAGTCCTTGAGTTTCAGATAAGTGACTTTGCCTGTGTTGAAATTATGTCATCAGTCTTCTGCGGGCAGGAGGAAACATTTCCTCAAGTTCCTCTACACCGGTGATCAGATTGTAAAACTGTAACTCTGTATTACATTTCAAGGTAAGAGCCTGATTTGTGTTAGACACAGTGACAGCCCATCATTAGGGGGCGCATGGGTGCTGCCTCCCAAGCTTTTGAAAAAAAGAAGGAAAAAAGTGGGCACTTTAAGAGGTGTCAAGGCTCCGGACACAAAGCAGTTTACGGGAAGCTGATTTGCCCATGTTTAAGGAGTCTTTGGGGCGCAAGTGATGCGCCCCGAACACTCCCCCACTGGCCAGTCATTTGTCTGTGGCTATTGTCATTTTTTTCATTGGCTGGGACCAGAGGACGACTGGGTGGTGCCTTTTTGGCACCGCGGCATCACTTCCAGTTTCCCAGCTGGCTCACTATGAGTGTGTTGCGGAGAGTGATTGACTGCGACCAGGAGCAGGTGTGGGAGTACAAAAGTTGAAGTAAGACAATTGGCAATTTATATAACATACAGTATGGTTAAAAGAGTAGAGCATACAGAGTTAGCTGTCCACAATGGCTGTCTCCCTCCACTGTGGCTCCCGCCATTGTAATCCTCCTTTTGTGACCAGTTAGTAGACCGTAGGATGAAGTGACCCCAGAACCAGGCTTGGAGAGCTCGTGGATTATGGCACTGTGGAGGGGAGCAGAGCTGGCAGCGCTGAGTGAGGTGTAGGCAGAGCCTGAAGCTGAGTGCGGGGATCATAGTGCTGGCCGTCCAGCCGCGGGGATGGAGGCTTCCCTGGAGGTGGCAGTACAAGTGTGAACCCATCAGACTGGCAACAGGTGATTCATTTATTCTCTCTCTTTCTCTCTCTCTCTCCTGTGGTACTGGGGCTGTAAACGCTGTCCTATGATGCTGAGCTGTATACTCTGTCCTGTGATGCTGAGCTGTATACTCTGTCCTGTGATGCTGGGGCTGTATACTCTGTCCTGTGATGCTGAGATGTATACTCTGTCCTGTGATGCTGAGCTGTATACTCTGTCCTTTGATGCTGGGGCTGTATACTCAGTCCTGTGATGCTGGGCTGTATACTCTGCCCTGTGATGCTAAGCTGCATACTCCTTGTCAGGAAGATGCAGCTGTTTCCTCGGTTTCCGCGGTGGTGCGCCGGAAACAGGCGCCAATCGGCCCTATTTAAACCTGCAGGGCTCAGTGCCCGGTGCTGTCCGTTCTACAGGGTTTCCCACATCTGTGCCCCCGGCAAGCTATTTCTGAGTGACTTCCTGTTCCTGTGACCCCGGCTATCCCTTTGGACTTGTTGCTATCTGCCTGCATCTGACCCCGGCTTGCCTACGACCATCCACTTGTCTGATCCCTTGTACCATCTCTGCCAGCACGTTGCTGACCCTGCCTGTACCCGACCATCCGTTTGCCTGATCCCGCTGTACCGCACCGCCCGCTAGTTGCCGACCCGGACTGAAACACTACTCTCCTGTTTGCACGAGCTCCAGTGGACTTCCGTCTACCAGCCAAGGACTGTCCAGCCCTCGTGCCCCCCTGTGCTCCTGAGCTCCCTGTTCCCACTATCAGGGGTTCTCGAACCAGGGCCACAAGAGAGGTTGCCCCCGCATAAGCCAGACACTACCACCAGGTACGTGACAGAAACGGACAGCCATGTCAGAGTCTGCGCCGGGGCCCTCTCCCATGGAGGAAGTGTGTGTGCATCTTGCTGGCCTATCCCAAGCAGTAAGGACCCTTGAGGAAGGGTATGTACGCCTGGAAAACCAAGTACAGGACCTGGCCGCTCCTATCTTTCCAAGCGAAGGTCATATGCCTACCCACACAACAGGAACCCAGCCCGCGGATCCAAGGGTGCCTATGCCGGAGCGGTTTTCAGGGGACCGCAGGAAATTCAGGGCTTTCTGCAGTTCCTGTAGACTATACTTTGCTCTCCAGCCCCGCACGTTTTCTTCAGAAGCCACCAAAGTGGGTCTGGTGATCTCGCTGCTTCAGGATGATCCCCAGTCCTGGGCTCACCGCCTATTGGAACAAAATGCCCCTGAAACCTCCACCCTGGACAGGTTCTTCCTTGCCATGGGTCAGCTATACGAGGACCCACACCTGGCGGCCACAGCGGAAGCTGCGATCTACGCCCTCTGGCAGGACGGCCGCCCTGTCGAGGACTACGTCTCTGAATTCCGGCGTTGGAGCGCAGAAACCGCCTGGGACGAAGCCGCCCTTCGCCACCGGTTCCGCCTGGGACTTTCCGACTCCCTTAAGGATGAGTTGGCACGTGTGGGGGTCCCTCCTACCCTCGAAGCCTTGATCAGCCAGGCCATCCGGATCGACCGCCGCCTGCGGGAGCGCAGATCAGAGAAGGCCGCAGTATCTCTCCGTCCTGCCTGGATGTCATATCGGGGGTCTGTCCCTCCTAAGCCGATGCTGACCAAGTCTGTCCATCTACCCCTGTCCTCCGAGGAACGCCAGTGGCGGGTGGACCAGGACCTGTGCCTCTACTGTGGCGGTTCTGGGCACCGGGTGAGGGGTTGTCCGGTCAAGACCAGTAAGACCCCCAGGCCAGTCCCAGGAGAGGTGTTATCGCTGCCAAGTTCGCAGCCCCATCTGACTCTCCTCCTTTGCCTGCAGCTCCCGGGAAAAAGCATCCAAGTCTTGGCCATCTTGGATTCAGGGGCATGTAGTTGCTTCATTGACCTGTCCTTCGCTGCTCAACATCAGGTTCCTCTC
>BLSH010379081.1:225677-238410 GCA_018402905.1 Glandirana rugosa | reverse complement strand
TTGCACCCCCCCCCCCCCCCCCATCCTAAAACTTCACAAGCCTCCACTGGTTAGACATTTCTGAACACAAATAGGAACTGAAACAACACCAGGATTTTCATGATTGTGCCGCCTCTGATCCAGCAGTAGGTGGTGACCCTGTATAATTTCTGACCAGAGGTGGCTTTCATCCTTCTGCAAAGAAAGAAGATAAAGACATTGTCAGTGGGAGCTCCGTAATAAGTAATAAACACCTGTAAGTGTTACACTTACACATTACTTAGCAGGCATTTAAAGCGTATCTAAACCTAGGAAAAAATGTAATACATTGCAGTTTAGCAGTCATTATGGTAGCCATTCATGCTTTGATTTTCTTATCAGATCGATGTGCGATTCAATCAAATCGATCAAATCCACAACTAAACAAATATCCATACCTTCCCTTCTGATTGATTTAGACTCAATTAGATTGGATTTGATCAAACTGGGTTGATTGGCCAGGGCGGAAATATATTGATTGTTTTGCATCAATCTGCAGCATTGAGATACAATGATCATGCATACAACTGTACTTTGATCAGTTCCTGAAATTACATGGTGACAGCAAAGTTAGCTTACAATTAAATCTTGACTATAAACCAAAATCAACGTACCAGTGCGCAGTATATTGATTGAATGAGTTGTTGGCTAAAGATCAATTATTCCTATTGAAAGGGATTGATTGGAAAATAAATTGATAATTTGAATTAATGGCCACCATTAGGTGTGATATTTGCATAAGTGTTATTTTTCTTAGTTTTTTTACCCTTTGCTTTCTCCTGGTGATTTTGCCAGTAATACACTTCCTGTCCTAGGAGGGCAATGTATTCATGCATGAGCAGTATCGTCACCCTAAGATAGGAAGTATATTAGGACTATAGAATCTCTCCCCTTCTTCTTCTCCATAACATAGAAAGGAGTAATTCTGTAGGCCTAATATACAGTACTTGTGATAACATTGGTTGAGATATATTTTTTTGCACTTATCAAACAAATATAAAGGATATATTTTCAAGACCAGAAGGGAGCCAATAAAAGAAGTTCATTGATAGGGTTTTCATACCTTTTAATATGGAAACATACACTATATTACCAAAAGTATTGGGACACCTACCTATACACGCACATATAAGGCTTAGTCTGTAAGGTTCAATATTGAGTTGGCCCACCCTTTGCAGCTATAGCAGCTTCAACTCCTCTGACTCACAGTCTCTGCTCTAATTCATCCCAAAGGTGTTCTGTCTGGTTGAGGTCAGGACTCTGCAGGTCAGTCAAGTTCCTCCACCCCAAACTCACTCATCCATGTCTTTATGGACCTTGCTTTGTGCAGTGGTGAGCAGTCATGTTGGAACAGGAAGTGGCCATCCCCAAACTGTTCCCACAAAGTTGGGAGCATCAAATTGTCCAAAATTTCTTGGTGTGCTGACGCCTTAAGGTTTCCCTTCACTGGAACTAAGGGGCCAAGCCCCACACCATAATCCACCCCTCCACCAAATGATTTAGACCAGTGCACAAAGCAAGGTCCACAAAGACATGGATGAGCGGGTTTGGAGTGGAGGAACTTGACTGACGTGCACAGAGTCCTGACCTCAACCCGTCAGAACACCTTTGGGATGAATTAGAGCGGAAACTGCGAGCCAGGCCTTCTCGTCCAACATCAGTGCCTGACCTCACTACTGTGCTTCTATAAGGATGGTCAAACATTCCCATAGACACATTCCTAAACCTTGTGGGCAGCCTTCCCAGAAGAGTTGAAGTTGTTTTAGCTGCAAAGGGTGGTCCAACGCAATATTGAATCCTACGGACTAAGATTGGGGTGCCATTAAAGTTCATGTGTGTATAAAGGCAGGCATCCCAATGTCAGTACTATATGTGTACATATATGCATACATACTTTTGGTAAAAGAGGGGAATTCCTTGGGCGGATTATCAAAGTAACCCTAATGAAAGTGAGGCTGACCCCATCCCTCGTGTTTGGAAAACAGAGCAAGAACCCCCTAAATGGGACTTTAAATTGGGACAACCAACTCATCAAGAGGAGAACAAATTATAAAAACAATCAAAGGTTATTGGTACACATTAAAAATGATAAGACAACACATATAATCAAAGCAACATAAGACATAAGTGCACAAGGGAACAGGAAGAGTGTGTCCCCATGATAAGACGATAGCAAGTGACAAAGGTAATGACAAAATGGTGAAATGGTTAAAAGACCACTGGTCTGCCCCACATAGGTCTTGCTCTACCCTCTATGTGGAGCAGACCAGTGGTCTTTTAACCATTTCACCATTTTGTCATTACCTTTGTCTCTTGCTATCGTCTTATCATGGGGACACACTCTTCCTGTTCCCTTGTGCACTTATGTCTTATGTTGCTTTGATTATATGTGTTGTCTTATCATTTTTAATGTGTACCAATAAACTTTGATTGTTTTTATAATTTGTTCTCCTCTTGATGAGTTGGTTGTCCCAATTTAAAGTCCCATTTAGGGGGTTCTTGCTCTGTTTTACATACTTTTGGTAATATAGTGTAGATTGAATCTCTTTAAAGTGGTTGTCAACCTGTGACAATCACTTTAACCTACAGGTAAGCCTAGAAAAAGGATTACCTGTAGGTGCACTGCATATCTCCCAAACCTGCACGGTTCAGGAGATATGCAGTGTTTTGCATGTGCCAACGTCATGTCGGCCTCCGTGCCGTTTCTCCACTGACCCTGTGCCGTGACTGGTAACTCGGCCTGGAGCGGGGACATCGCTGGACGCCACAGGCTTCGTTTCCAGGTAAGTGGCACATAATGGGCTACTATGCGATACATAGTAGCCCATTATATTTCTACTTTACAGGCTTATATTAAGGAAGTAAACCCTGGGTTTACTTCCTCTTTAAAGGGGTTGTAATATCTCAAGGTTTTTCACCTTAATGCATTCTATGCATTAAGGTGAAAAAACCTTCTGCACCGCTGGCCCGGGTCCTCATTGGATAGATCGATAGCAGCAGGAACCATTGGATGTGAGTAGGGCTAAAACAACTAATCGATTATTAAAATAGTTGTCAACTATTTTCATAATCGATTAATCGGCCAGCCGATTAGTTGACCTGCGTACAGAATGAATTATTTGTTTACATATCAGGAAATACAGTACAGCACACATACAGCTCAGTACACAGGTCAGTAAGTGCCTGAGAACTTGTGAATGTGTGAGGAGCAATGTCTCATGGGACATGTAGTCCTGGGCAGGAAGTGAGTGGTTCCAAAGGTAGAAGTTTTTTTTTTTACCTTGCTATAGGGAGCACTCTTTTACTATACTTTGCAGCTTGATATTGGGGTACTCTGAAGGCAGGAGGAGCCAGAAGCATTGATGGGGGACCCCAGAAGAGGAGAATCAAGGCTGCTCTGTGCAAAATCATTGCACTGAGCAGGTAAGTATAGCATGTTTGTTATTTAAAAAAAATAATAACTTTAAAGACTGTGTACAGGGAAGATCAGAATCTGAACCCAGAGAAGGTGGAGGCTGATAGACTGGAGGTAATAGAAGGCATTACAATTACATTTAAAGTAAACTTTTACCAGTATTTGTGCATTTATATCTAAAATGATCATATCCGGGAAAAAAAAGCCTCAGCTTTTAGCACTACTTTAATATAAAAGATTTCTATCTGCCTTCCACCCTTCATATAGCTTCATGTCTGACTCCTAGGTAAAATGCCCATATATACTACTTCTGGGTGTATTTATTATTACATATGCTTCTGTCTGTTCTCAGAGTGGATTAGAGATTTTGCTCCCTAACCATATAGTTGGTTATTTATATTTACCACTGCATAGAGATATTTAAAGTGGTTGTCAAGGCTTGGGCGGGGAGGGGGGACACCTGCAAGAGAAAGGCATAATGAGCTAGTATGCATCGCATACTAGCTCATTATGAAATGCTTACCTTATATCAACACCGTTGCAGTAGTCCCCGAGCACCGATGTGACTGCCGTCATGTTGTGTCCGTCGTCTTACGGGATCCTGGGCTCCGACCAATCACAGCGCAGACTCCAGAGCTGCGATTGGCAGGAGCCGCGCTGACATCACTTCTGCGCATACGCACGGGAGTTTCGTGATGAAACTGCCCAGTTGGGCTCTTTCTTCACTGCGCATGTGGGAATATCTGCGCATACAGGGAATATCTCGTAAATGGTGCAAGTTTAGGAGATATTCCCAGGACCTACAGGTAAGCTTTATTATAGGCTTACCTGTAGTTTAAAGTGGTTGTCATGACATGACAACCACTTTAAGAATAAATTGTCTTTTTTTTTTTAAACTTTAAATATTCACTAAATTATACACCACATTTTTTTGTAAGGTTATCATCCGATTAATCGATTAATCTAAACAATAATCGACCAACTAATCGATTATGAAAATAATCATTAGTTGCAGCGCTAGATGTGAATGACAGCAGCGGAAGCCGGGGGGCAGGGCTGAGTCCTGCTGTCTGTGTCAATGGACACAGCAGCAGGACTCGGGAGCTCGCCCGCACGAGTGCCCCCAGGGAGAGCGCTTCTCTGACGGGGCACTCGAGAAGTGGAGGAACCAGTAGCACCGCCTAGGGACCCTAGAAAATGAGGATCGGGGCCACTCTGTGCAAATCCCTTGCACAGAGGAGGTAAGAATAACATGTTTGTTATTTTTAAGAAAAAAAAATGAACCTTTAGTAACACTTCAAATATCCGTTAAATATCACTTTAAATATACCTTTCAGTACACAAGTAGCACCTTCACTTTAATCAAAATATTAAAACAAAAGATACTATGAGGGATATTATGAACAATGTTTGAATTGTTTAATGGGATGCATGTAATTCCCTTTTACATACATGTCCTTCTCATTAAGCTGAATAAGGAATATAATGAGCTGCCCTTGATGTTAATATCTTGATATTCTCTTGTTGCCTATTTTTCTCCTTGTTATATTTAAATAAGAGACAACCTATTTTGATGATGCTCAGTCCACGGAGAACATCCCAGTATTGACATTTTCATACAGATTTATTAGATGGGAAGTCTACAGTGGAAGAAATTCTTTATTACTTGACACTGTGATGACATCCCGTCATAGATGTACCACAAATGAGTAAACCGGGAAATACCACCAAGTATAAAGTAAACACCAATCTATTATTTTTTCTATTACATGCATGACTGGGGTCATCCAACCTCATTTACACAGACGACCTTCATGAAAACACAGCTGAACAGAGAGCTGAGCAGGTAGACAGTGTTTTTACTTCTCTGTATGCTTGTCATTACTAATGAACTGGATCCTCAAAGCACTCTAGTAGGAGCACTGGTTGTCATAGTATGAGTGTAGTGAAAGACACTGGAAGAGACAGAGATGGCAAAGAAAAAGTACCTATTGGTAAGCCAATGCTGCTGAGGCAGTGGTTGAAGTTAATATCCTATAGGTGGGTGTCTAGCCACTTCAGCCCCGGAAGGATTTCCAGCTTTAGGACCGGAGCCCTTTTTGCGATTCGGCGCTGCGTCCCTTTAACTGACAATTGCGCGGTCGTGCAATGTTGTACCCAAACGAAATTTGCGTCCTTTTTTTCCCACAAACAGAGCTGTCTTTTGGTGGCATTTGATCACCGCTGCGTCATTTCTGATCGCCGCTATAAACAAAAGAAGAGCAACAATTTTGCAAAAAACCCCAAATTTCTTACTTTTTGCTAATATACAAATCCAAAAAAAAAATATAAAAAAACATTTTTTTTCACCGTTTTTGGCCGATTTATATTTGTCCTCATATTTGCGATAAAAAAAAATCGCAATCGGCGTTTATTGATTGGTTTGCGCAAAAGTGGCCGCGTTTACGGATGATGAGAATTCATTTTTGGGGTTTTTATTTTTTTTTTTTTTTTTTACTAGTAATAAAGGCGATCTGCGATTTTTAGCGGTACTGCGATATTTCAGCAGACATGTCGGACCATTTTGACACTTTTTTGGGACCATTGGCATTTATACAGCGATCAGTGCTATAAAAATGCACTGATTACTGTGTAAATGCCATTGGCAGTGAAGGGGTTAACCTGCAGGGGGCGCTCTAAGGGTTAACTATGTTCCCTGGGCGTGTTCTAACTGTATGGGGGCTGCCCTAGCTGGGGAAGGGAAGTGGTCACAGCCTCCACATACAGGAAGGCTGTGATCACAGCCCTTCCCCCTCACACAGAACGGAGGTCCATGTTTACATGCACGGACCTCCGTTCCTTCACTCCGGGGGGGCCATCGCGGGTAGCCGGCGGCAATCTAAGCCGCCGCACCCGCTCCCTGGCCCTCCCCGAACACAGTGAGCGTGCGGGCGCGCCTCACTAGGCTCTGTCTCGCGGCCGCCGTTGTATGACGGCGATTCGCGTTACAGAGCCACTCTGACGCCGTCAATTGCCGATCAGCCGTCGGCAAGGGGCTAGGCAAGAGATGCTGTGCCAACCAGTGCAGTGGAGGCGTCTGTTTAACCACTTGCAGACCACCCTATAGCAGTTTTACTGCTGCAGGGTGGCAGCTGTGCGAAGGATCACATACAGTATACAGTATCTCACAAAAGTGAGGGCATCCCTCAAATTTTTGTAAATATTTTATTATATCTTCTCATGTGACAACACTGAAGAAATGACACTTTACTACAATGTAAAGTAGTGAGTGTACAGCTTGTATAACAGTGTAAATTTGCTGTCCCCTCAAAATAACTCAACACACAGCCATTAATGTCTAAACTGCTGGCAACAAAATTGAGTACACCTCTAAGTAAAAATGTCCAAATTGGGCCTAATTACCGATTTTCTCTCCCCGATGTCATGTGACTCATTAGTGTTACAAGGTCTTAGGTGTGAATGGGGAGCAGGTGTGTTGAATTTGGTGTTATCGCTCTCACTCTCTCATACTGGTCACTGGAAGTTCAACATGGAACCTCATGGCAAATAACTCTCTGAGGATCTGATAAAAAGAATTGTTGCTCTACATAAAGATGGCCTAGGCTATAAGAAAATTGCCAAGACCCTGAGACTGAGTTGCAGTACGGTGACCAAGACCATTAAGCGGTTTAACAGGACACGGTCCACTCAGAACAGGCCTCGCCATGGTCAACCAAAGAAGTTGAGTGCACGTGCTCAGCGCCATAGCTAGAGGTTGTCATTGGGAAATAGATGCATGAGTGCTGCCGGCATTGCTGTAGAGGTTGAAGGGGTGAGGGGTCAGCCTGCCAGTGCTCAGACCATACGCCGCACACTGCATCAAATTGGTCTGCATGGCTGTCGTCCCAGAAAGAAGCCTCTTCTAAAGTTGATGCACAAGAAAGCCTGCAAACAGTTTACTGAAGACAAGCAAACTAAGGACATGGATTATTTGAACCATGTCCTGTGGTCCGATGAGACCAAGATAAACGTACTTGTTTCAGATGGTGTCAAGCGTGTGTGGCGGCAACCAGGGGAGGAGTACAAAGACAAGCATGGTGGTGGGAGTGCCATGGTCTGGGGCTGCATGAGTGCTGCCGGCACTGGGGAGCTACAGTTCATTGAGAGAACCATGAATGCCAAGATGCACTGTGACATACTGAAGCAGAGTATGATCCCCTCCATTTGGAGACTGGGCCGGCCGAAGGGCAATATACCAACATGATTTCGACCTGAAACACACCTCCAAGATGACCACTGCCTTGCTAAAGAAGCTGAGGGTAAAGGTGATGGACTGGCCAAGCATGTCTCCAAAACTAAACCCTATTGAGCATCTGTGGGGCATCCTCAAATGGAAGGTGGAGGAGCACAAGGTCTCTAACATCCACCAGCTCTGTGATGTTGTCATGGAGGAGGGGAAGAGGACTCCAGTGGCAAACTGTGAAGCTCTGGTGAACTCCACTCCCAAGAGGGTTAAGGCAGTGCTGGAAAATAATGGTGGCCACACAAAATATTGACACTTTGGGCCCAATTTGGACATTTTCACTTAGGGGTGTACTCACTTTTGTTGCCAGTGGTTTAGACATTAATAGCTGTGTGTTGAGTTATTTTGAGGGGACAGCAAATTTACACTGTTATACAAGCTGTACACTCACTACTTTACATTGTAGCAAAGTGTCATTTCTTCAGTGTTGTCACTCAGAGAGTTCTTTGCCATGAGGTGCTATGTTGAACTTCCAGTGACCAGTATGAGAGAGTAGAAAAGTAAAGGATAGTGGGCATGGCGCTGCTCTTAATATGCTGTCAACACATGTGGCACATGTGGTATTGCATGCACAGAGGCTTAATCCTGCTCGTTTTGCGAGACAGCACTCGCAAACCGAGTAGGGTTTTTTTTTTTTAAAAATGCTCGTCTTTCAAAATGCTTGTTAACCGCGTTACTCGTGAACCAAGGTTCCACTGTATATATAAGTGAAACGTCTTGACAAAAAGGGTGTTGAAATAAGAATATTTATGAAGCTGGTATTGTACATTATGTACAATACCAGTATGTGGGTTTTAATGAAAAGTAGCACTTTTATTGAGAAAATGACTTAATTCCCCCATCCACACACTTGATATGGTTGGGAGAATCCCTCTCACTGCTCTATTGTATTCTAACAGTTCATAGACTTCCCCGCTGTCAGAATACACTAATCAGCAGTGCCGGCTATAGCCAGCAGTGCTGATCAGGAGAAAATGTTCCACCTGGCTGAGTGTACACAAGTTTATTGATTGTTGTGTTGTACAACCAGCATGCCCATAAGTGAATTCATCCAGTATCCAGTACCTGCTGAACCAGCTGGATTTTGATCCATACATGGCTGGCTTAAGGTTTATTTTTATTGAGTTTGTACATGATACAAAAATAGTGATAAACATAGTTACCAAGATTTTAACCGGTTCCCGACAGGCTTTTGTACATTTACTGCTGCAGAGTGGCAGCGTCCCACGAATCGCTGTCTATAAACAGCTGCTCGCGCATGCGCTGTAGTGCTCTCGTGCCCACAGCACTCTGCAGGATTGTGGCCGCGGCTTGGGCGGATTCGATCTCCGCAGCCGGTGAGCCGCGATTACCTACCAGAGAAGAAATACGACGCCGGTTCCTCGCTTTGTCAGGCAGCATGTGAGAGATCTACTGATCCCTGTCACTGGGATCAGTTAGATATCTTATGCTACTGGCAGCCCGGCCCCCTCACAGTTAGAAAACGCCTAGGGGACACAGTTAACCCCTTCACTGCCCCCTGCAGGTTAACCCCTTCACTGCCAATTAGAGTTGAGCAAGCCCGAACTGTAAAGTTCGGGTCTGTACCAAACTTTTGGGTGTCCGGAACCCGGACCCGAAGCCGGACTTTTCAAAAAAAGTCTGGGTTTGGGTCCAGGGTTCTGGTATTTTATTCCATGTGTTGAAAAGCTGCCAAGGGCAGCCAATCAACAAGTGTTTCACTGGTTTTCCCTAGAAGCCATCACAGCCATGCCTACTAATGGCATGGCTGTGATTGGCCAGTGCACCATGTGACCCAGCCTCTATATGGGGCTGGAGTCACCGTGCTGCATGTCATATGCTCTCAGGATAGTTTAGGGAGAGGATGCTGCTGGCTCTGTGAGGGACAGATTGCAGATATTATAGAACATCTCATCCTGCATTACTGAAGGATCTGATTGTGGACTAGGGAGAGATACTAGTACTGCTGCTTTGAGGGAGGGATTGCACACCTCATCCTGCTGCACAGAACAATCTGACTGGACTAGGTAGAGTCTGTTGCTTTAACCACTTCAGCCCCGGAAGGATTTCACACTTTAGGACCGGAGCACTTTTTGCAATTCGGCACTGCGTCGCTTTAACTGACAAATGCGCGGTCCTGCAACGCTGTACCCAAACAAAATTTGTGTCCTTTTTCTCCCACAAATAGAGCTTTCTTTTGGTGGTATTTGATCACTGCTGCGTCATTTCTGAAAAACAAAAGAAGAGCGACAATTTTGCAAAAAAACCCAAATTTCTTACTTTTTGCTAAAATACAAATCCCAAAAAAAATATAAAAAAAATTTTTTTTTCAACGGTTTTGGCCGATTTATATTCTTCCTCATATTTGTGATCAAAAAAATCACAATTGGCATTTATTGATTGGTTTGCGCAAAAGTTGCCGCGTTTACGGATGATGAGAATTCATTTCTGGGGTTTTTTTATTTTTTACTAGTAATGGCGGTGATCTGCGATTTTTAGCGGTACTGCGATATTGCAGCGGCCATGTTGGACCATTTTGACACTTTTTTGGGACCATTGGCATTTATACAGCGATCAGTGCTATAAAAATGCACTGATTACTGTGTAAATGCCATTGGCAGTGAAGGGGTTAATCTGCAGGGGGCGCTCTAAGTGTTAACTGTGTTCCCTGGGCGTGTTCTAACTGTGTGTGGGCTGCCCTAGCAGGGGAAGGATAGTGATCACAGTCCTGTTTACATACGCGGACCTCCGTTCTTTCACTCCGGGGGGGTGCATTGCGTGTAGCCGGTGGCGATCGAGTCCACCGCACCCGCTCCCTGGCCCCCCTGGAACACAGTGAGCGTGCGAGCGTGCCTCCGGCGGCGCGCGCGCGCTCACAGTGCTCGATCTGGCAGCCGCCATGATTTTATAACACTGATATCGCTCTATCCGGCTACAATACACTTAGTGAATGTAGCTTGGACATGATTTTATAACACTAATATCGCTCTACCCGGCTACAATACACTTATTGAATGGAGCTTGGACATCATTTTATAACACTAATATGGCTTTATCTGGCTACAATACACTTAGTGAATGGAGCCTGCAGATGATTTTAGAACAATAATCTTTCCCTTAAAGCAACAGCTGGAAACTTTCCCTGTACAACTTGGAGATGATTTCTTGCACAAAAATAAAAAAAACAGTGTTGGCTACCTCCTCCTCCTCCACTGCCACTTTCACCGCCTCCTCAACCTCCAACTCCTCATCCACCTCCATTTTTTATTTTTTTACTGTGATTTTAGCTTAAAAAATATTTTAAGTTATTTCTCTATCCCCATTTCTTTGTAGGGCAATTGCCCTACTCTTACCCCCATTTTCCTTCCTTTTGCAGACCTCTAGGACTTGCCAGGACTTTGTTACAGCCATTTTTGTGCCTAAAAGTTCGGGTCCCCATTGATTTCAATGGGGTTCAGGGTCCGGGTCAAAGTTTGTGTCAAGTTCGGACCCGATCCCGGTCTTTGTCCCGAAGTTCGGCCGAACCAGCAGAACCCGAACTTCCAGAGGTTCGCTCAACTCTACTGCCAATGACATTTACACAGTAATCAGTGGCTATTTCAATTTCTGATCGCTGTATAAATGTATTGGTCCCAAAAAAGTGTCAAAAATGCCCGACATGTCCGTTGTAATATCACAGTCCCGATAAAAAAATAGCACATCATCGCCATTACTAGTAAAAAAAAAAATTGTAAAAACGCCAGAAATGAATTTTCATAGTTTGTAAACGCGGCAACTTTTACGCAAACCAATTAAAAAAAGCAGATTGCGAAAATATGAGGAAGAATATAAATCGGCCAAAACCGATGAAAAAAAATGATTTTTTAATATATATTTTTTTATGGATATGTATTTTAGCAAAAAGTAAAAAATATTGGTTTTTTTTGCAAAATTGTCACTCTTTTTTATTTATAGCAGTGATCATAAATGACGCAGAGGGGATCAAATACCAAAGAAAGCTCTATTTGTGGGAAAAAAAGACGCAAATTTTGTTTGGGTACAACGTCGCACGACCGCGCAATTGTCAGTTGAAAACGACGCAGTGCCAAATCGCAAAAAGTACTCTGGTCCTAAGGTGGGAAATCCTTCCGGTACTTAAGTGGTTAAGATCCAGCAACTTTAGTAGCCAAACTTTAAAGTCATCTGCAAGGTGAGAGAGCATTTTAGCTGGTGGTGGAGCACCTGTGTGGTGGTGGAGCACCTGCGTGGTGGTGAAGCACATGGTGAAGAGCCCTCAACTAGTGTTGAGTGAACCCGGACTGTAACGTTCGGGTCCGTACCGAACTTTCGGGTGTCCGTGGCACGGACCCGGACCCGGACATTTCAAAAATCGTTCGGGTTCGGGTTCTGCTATTTTACTCCACGTGTTGAGAAGCTGCAGGGCAGCCAATCAACAAGCGTTTTACTGGTTTGCCCTTAGAAGCCATCACAGCCATGCCTACTAATGGCATGGCTGTGATTGGCCAGTGCATCATGTGACCCAGCCTCTTTATAAGCTGGAGTCACAGTGCTGCAGTCACATGCTCCTTGGGTTAGTGTAGGGAAAGGAAGCTGAAACCTTGAGGGAGAGATTTGAGACATTTTAAGACCTGATCCTGCATCCTGAGATAGATTACTTTACTATTGCTGTCTGTGCTGTTGCTCTGAGGACAGATAGAAGAAATTAGAGATTTTACATACCGCTGCTTTGAGTTGCAGATCAAGCTCTGCATAAAACAATGATTGCTACGATCGTGCTCAACGATCAGATTGTTGGGGGAATTTGAGATTTCAAATACCGCTGCTTAGAGTTGGAGATTGCAGATTAAACTCTGTCTAACGAAACGATTGTACGTTCGTACACAACGATCGCATGTTAGCAAAGCAATCTGTCTCAAATTAGACGTTAGAGGTTGAGATTCGTCGTCATAAACTTTAGAGTTTAAGGGGGTTGTTAGACTAGCAACACATGCTTGCATGTTAGCAAAGCAATCTGTCTC
>BLSH010379081.1:193249-208399 GCA_018402905.1 Glandirana rugosa | reverse complement strand
CCCACGTACCCCCCCCACAAAAAGTCCGCGATAAAAATCGTGTTTTCGTGGACTTTTTGTGGGGTCACACTTTCCCCAGAATTACACTAGACTACGACGGACAATTTTGTCAGGTGCCTTAAGACGAAACGCCCACTTATGACCTCTCAACTACTAATTCGATTTTTTACAACTTCAAGTACGAAAAGCTTTTGAAGGATACACACTGGGACACGGACAACAGTATTTACTTGAACACGTTTCCTTTCTCAACCCCAACTGGACCCCTCTCGTTCCCCTGTTGTTCAACATCAGAAGTATTGATCAGACCGAACCCGAACGATTTTTGAAATGTCCGGGTCCGGGTCCGTGCCCTGGACACCCGAAAGTTCGGTACGGACCCGAACGTTACAGTCCGGGTTCGCTCAACACTAGTTATGAAGACTACAACTTGTTGTCCCCTTGCTCTCCCCAGGTCAACCCCAACTCTTTCCTTTGCACAAGTTCATTTATGACAACAGGCACAGGGTCACACATAGGAAGTTTTCGAAAAGCATGAACTTCAACATTTTTTAGCTTAATCATCAACTCTCCAGTATTCACCCGCAAAGCAGAATTCCGTGGACTGTTTTAACAGGCAGCATCAGATCACATTAAGACCCCTTTCACACTGGGGTGTTTTTCAGGTGCTTTTGTGCTAAAAATAGCGCCTGAAAAACACCCCCCCCATGCACCCAAGTGTCAATGCCTGAGTGCTTTCACACTGGGGTGGCGCACTTGCAGGATGTTACAAAAAGTCCTGCAAGCAGCATTTTTGGGGCAGTGCGATGAGCGGTGATCCTCCACCGCCCCTGCCATTTAAATTAATGGCCAGCGCTTCCAAAGCAGCTGTACATCGCCTTGGAAGCTCGGCACAATGGCACTTTTAACCTCTAAAAGCACCCTGCAGCCACCAGCCCTGCTATAACAGCAGCGCTTTACTGCTACTGCCCGCCCGCCCCAGTGGGAAAGTGCTGTTAGGGCTCATTTACACTTGCTTCGACTTCACACACATTAAAGCCCCTACCGCTTCAACGCGCTTTTTATGTGTTTTTGATGCTTCAGTCATGCTTCGGTGATGCTGCAATGATGCTTTAATGAAGCTTGGCAAATGTCCTGTGTGTGTGTTGATTTTGTATTTGTTTTAAAGGAGCCCAGTAGAACTGCAGCTCAGTAGTACCCCACTCAGCAGATCCCCTACTCATTAGCACCCCTGTTCAGCAGATCCCCACCTCATTGGTTCCCTCATTCAGTAGATCCCCAGCTCATTGGTAAACTCAATTAGCATATCCCCAGCTTATTACTACCCTGATTAAGCAGATCCCCTGCTGTTTAGTAGTACTTCCAGCTCTGCTGATGCCCTACTCAATAGTATTCCCAGCTTTCCTGATCCCCCGCTCAGTAATAACCCCCAGCTCTCCCGATCCCCTGCTCAGTAGTAATCCTAGCTCTGTTAATCCTCTGGTTCGTTGATCCTCCATTCTCTCTGGTCCCCACTCACCTCTTGCTATATTGCTCCCACACTGTGCGCCATGTGTGACATTGATTGTTTCTCCTGCTATGGTCCCCCAGCTCTGCTGATTCTCTGCTACTCAGTCTTCTCACTTCGGTCCCTACTCTCCTTCTGCTACAGTTTTCCCATGTGTGCCATCTGCTATTTGCCCAGCTCACCTCTCTGCTGCTCAAGGCTGCACACCAGATGTGATGTCTGCACCAGACACTTCCAGAATATAAACACATCCTAGATTGTAAGCTCTAGCAAGCAGGGCCTTCTGATTCCTCCTGTATTGAATTGTATTGTAACTGTACTGTCTGCCCTCTTGCTGTAAAGCACTGCACAAACTGCTGGCGCTATAAAAAACCTGTATAATAATAATAATGAACCGGACGTGACTGCTGATGACGTCTTTCCTGTTCGCTTGCTGGTTTCCCAGGGCAAAAACAAAGCAAAGCTAAAGCTGAAAAAAAACCTCTGCAAAGCTGCAAGTGCTACTAGTGACCTTTGTCATAGACTTCTATGGAGGCTTTGGAGATGCTTTGAAGCACCAAGAAGCAACATGGGGTATACCTTTTAAAGCTAATCAAAGCAAACTCAGTGTGTGAACAGGACTGTAAGCTTACCATTTTATTTAGTGACAGGGGCTTTGATTGGCATTCAGAGCAATTTAAAAAAGCATGCCCAATTCCACATTTTAAAGCAAGTGTAAACAAGCCCTGGGACACCAATGGAAGCCCTGGCTCTCACATGTTGCCCCAAGCTTTGTTCTACTTTGGGTTGAAGTTTGCTAGGGGTGGCTCCTACATGTTGCTGAGAGGTGGCTGTGCCAAGGAAGTAAGGATAACTGATCTCTGGACCCTCTCTGACATCACCTATTGAGACACATTGCGGAGGAGCGTAAAATAAGAGCACAAGAAATTCTTTAAGTATATAAATAGTAAGAAAGGGAGCATATTGGCCCAATAAAGGATGAGGAAGGGAATCTGGATACAAATAATGGAGAGATGGCAAAAGTTTTGAATTTACTCTTCTCAGTCTTCACACGGGAAACGTGGGGGGTTCAGTAACCAAGACTATAATATTAATCTTCATAGCATGTCACAGGAAGCACTCTCATGGCTAACTGAGGACAAAATTAGAAATAAACTTGATAAACTCAACATTAATAAGTTACCAGGACCAGGTGGCTTGCACCCGAGGGTCCTTAAGGAACTCAGCCAAGTGATAGCCAGACCATTGTTCCTAATTTTTATGGACAGTCTACTGACTGGAATGGTACCAGCTGATTGGAGAAAACCCAATGTAGCGCTAATTTTTAAAAAAGGGCCAGAATACATCCCTGGGAACTACAGGCCAGTTAGCCGAACATCAATAGTGTGCAAGCTCTTGGAGGGGATTATAAGGGACTATATACAAGATTTTAGTAATCAGAAAGGTATCATTAGCAGTAATCAGCATGGATTCATGAAGAATCGTTCTTGCCAGACAAATCTATTAACCTTCTATGAGGAGGTTAGCTGCCATCTACATAAAGGAAGGCCTGTAGATGTGATGTTCCTGGATCTTGCAAAGGCAAACAATGCAGTTCCCCATAAACGTTTACTGTACAAACTAATGTTAGTTGGCATGGATCAAAGGGTTAGTACATGGATTGAAAACTGGCTACAGGGCGAGTCCAGAGGGTGGTGATAAATGGGGAATACTCAGAAGGGAATGGTGAGGAAAGCGGGGTCCCCCAGGGATCTGTCCTGGGACCAATCCTATTCAATTTATTCATAAACTATCTGGAGGATGGGATAAACAGCTCAATCTCAGTTTTTGCAGACGATACAAAGCTAAGCAGAGCAATAAATTCCAGATGTGGAAATCTTGCAAGAGGATCTAAACAAATGAATTGGGGGGGCAACTACATGGCAAATGAGGTTTAATGTTGGGAAATGTAAAATAATGTATTTTGGGTGCCGAAAATATGAATGCAGTTTACACGATAGGAGGAGAACCTCTGGGTGGAATCTAGGATGGAAAAGGACCTGGGGGTCCTAGTAGATGACAGGCTCAGCAATGGCAAGCAATGCCAGGCTGCTGCAAGAAAAGCCAAGAGAATACTGGCATGCATTAGAAAGGGGATTCATTCCAGAGATAAAACAATAATTCTCCCACTCTACAAGACTCTGGTCCGGCCGCATCTAGAGTAAGCCGTCCAATTCTGGGCACCACTCCTCAGGAGGAATGTGCTGGAACTGGAGAGGGTCTAGAGAAGAGAAGGGCAACAAAATGAATAAAGGAACAGAAGGATCTCAGCTATGGGGAAAGACTACAAGCACTGAACTTGTTCTCTTTGGAGAAAAGAAGCTTGAGAGGGGATATGATTTTAATGTACAAATACTGTACTAGCGACCCCACTATAGGGAGAAAGCTTTTCCGTGAAAGGGAGTTTAAAAAGACATGCGGCCATTCACTAAAATTAGAAGAAAAGCGTTTTAACCTTAGACTGAGTAGAGGGTTCTTTACTGTAAGAGCGGTAAGGATGGGGAATTCCCCTCCACAAGCAGTGGTTTCAGTGGGTAGCATCGTTAATTTAAAAAAATTATTAGATGGGCACCTTAATGACCACAATATACAGGGGTACACAATGTACTATTAACATACTGTATAAGCACACACACACAGGTTGGACTGGATGGGCTTGTGTCTTTCTCCAACCTTACCAACTATGTAACTTCTCTGCAAACTCTTATTTACACGAAAAGTCTGATTCAAGCATCCATCTCCTTTCAGATGCATCCATCAATCTGAGACAGGCCGTAAATTGTCTCTGGGACACTCAGATGTAAAAGGCATAAACCCTTTCTACTCATGGTGTTGTTACAGGAACACTTACTGTCTAGGGTTAAATTAGTCAGTAGCCTATGAACTAACCAAAATGTTTTAGAGTGACAACGGCAATCTCCCCCAAGACACACACATGCGGAAAGCATACAAACTTCATTCCAATAGCACCACTGATGAAAAAAGTGAAAGCAGTATCCAGTATTGGACAGTAGCAATGCTATCCAGAATATTTGTTAGCTAATGAATTCATGTATGTCTAATTTTTTTCTTCCAAACAGTTCTTCAGATATTCCGTGTGCCAGATGCCAAGTATGTGTTGTCCATAGACACCAGGGTATGTACGGTGTGCCTATGGAATAGTCACCAAAAGGCTTTTAGCATTTACTTTTTGTTATGAGATCTAAATTGCAGCAAACATCTTATCACTTTGTGCACAAAGCATTGTTAAGCAGTCTGCATTAGCATAATGGAAAAAGATAATGAATACTATACAGGGTGGGCCATTTATATGGATACACCTTAATAAAATGGGAATGGTTGGTGATATTAACTTCCTTTTTGTGGCACATTAGTATATGTGAGGGCGGGAATTTTTCAAGATGGGTGGTGACCATGGCGGCCATTTTGAAGTTGGCCATTTTGAATCCAACTTTTGTTTTTTCAATAGGAACAGGGTCATGTGACACATCAAACGTATTGGGAATTTCACAAGATAAACAATGGTGTGCTTGGTTTTAATGTAACTTTATTCTTTCATGAGTTATTTACAAGTTTCTGACCACTTATAAAATGTGTTCTATGTGCTGCCCATTGTGTTGGATTGTCAATGCAACCCTCTTCTCCCACTCTTCACACACTGATAGCAACACCGCAGGAGAAATGCTAGCACAGGCTTCCAGTATCCGTAGTTTCAGGTGCTGCACATCTCGTATCTTCACAGCATAGACAGTTGCCTTCAGATGACCCCAAAGATAAAAGTCCAAGGGGGTCAGATTGGGAGACCTTGGGGGCCATTCAACTGGCCCACGATGACCAATCCACTTTCCAGGAAACTGTTCATCTAGGAATGCACGGACCTGACACCCATAATGTGGTGGTGCACCATCTTGCTGGAAAAACTCAGGGAACGTGCCATCTTCAGTGCATAAAGAGGGAAACACATCATCATGTAGCAATTTCGCATATCCAGTGGCCTTGAGGTTTCCATTGATGAAGAATGGCCCCACTATCTTTGTACCCCATATACCACACCATACCATAAATTTTTTTGTTCCAACAGTCTTGGAGGGATTTATCCAATGTGGGCTAGTGTCAGACCAATAGCGGTGGTTTTGTTTGTTAACTTCACCATTCACAAAAAAGTTTGCCTCATCACTGAACAAAATCTTCTGCGTAAACTGAGGGTCCTGTTCCAATTTTTGTTTTGCCCAGTCTGCAAATTCAGTGCGCCGATCTGGGTCATCCTCGTTGAGATGCTGCAGTAGCTGGAGTTTGTAAGGGTGCCATTTGTGAGTAGCTAATATCCTCCAAAGGGATGTTCGACTAATGCCACTCTCCAGTGACATGCGGCGAGTGCTACGCTGTGGGCTGTTGCTGAATGACACTAGGACAGCCACTGTTGTTTCTTCATTAGTGACAGATTCCATATTTTGGCAAATCCAACACTTAACCAGTTTCACAAAACTTAGCAAGCAGTTTGCTAACTGTAGCATGGGAGATGGGTGGTCTCGTAGGCTGTCTTGCATTGAAATCTGCTGCAATGACCCGGTTACTGCGTTCACCAGACATCAACACTATTTCTATCCGCTCCGCACGTGTTAACCTCAGCGACATGTCAATGGCTGTAAACAAAGAGAAACTTGTAAATAACTCATGAAATAATAAAGTTAAGTTAAAACCAAGCACACCATTGTTTTTCTTGTGAAATTCCCAATAAGTTTGATGTGTCACATGACCCTCTTCCTATTGAAAAAACAAAAGTTGGATTCAAAATGGCTGACTTCAAAATGGCCGCCATGGTCACCACCCATCTTGAAAAGTTTCCCCCCTCACATATACTAATGTGCCACAAACAGGAAGTTAATATCACCCACCATTCCCATTTTATTAAGGTGTATCCATATAAATGGCCCACCCTGTACATTAAAGTTGATAATAGTGCTTGGCCTTACAGTATCAAATTTGTTAGCAAAGTTTTGTACCATGCCACAATCAGTATAAACAATAAAACTTATTATGTGGTGGCTGCATTCGTTTTCTTTTTGTTGTTTTTTTTACATTTTTTTCCAGGGTTTTTGTTAGGTAAATTTAGCTTGTCTCACTATAATCAGCGTGGCTGCAATTTCTGGGTTAGGCAAATTTGGTTCTAGCTCACTGTAATCAGTGCAGATACATTTGATTAGTTAGGTCTGTTCAGTTTTTCACCTGCTGCAGATTTGATTGCCCTCTCTGCATTCCAGAGAAGTGTGGATCTCTCTGGAACCTAGGTGTGGAGCAAGGCAAATAGGCAAGATGAATATTTATACAGCCCTGGCCAATTCCAGGAAGGGTGGCCATGAAGGCTGCTGGGAGTCTGCATACATACTCTAGGGATACAGTGCAGTCTTGTTTTGTCTTGGAGAGGAGAAGTCCAGCCTGGAGGACTTGCTACCCTCTAGGCCAGTGGTTCTCAACTCCTGTTCTCAGGACCAACCAATAGGCCAGATTTTAAGTATTACCTTGGGGAGATGCAGACTAGAATACTGCAATCACTGAGCAGCAAATGATATCACCTGTGATGTATTTCAGTTATCCTGCAAACCTGGCCTGTTAATGGGTCCAGAGGACAGGAGTTGAGAACCACTGCTCTAGGCAGTCTTGCCATGTGTGTGCTGTTTTGGAGGCCTCAGCTGGGATAGCTGAAGGGCCTGAATGCTGAAGTTACAGAAAGCTGACTGAGGGGCTGTCATCTGAAGATCTGGTCTGGCATCACAGGAGCAAGGTGTTGCATGGATTTTGGAAGGAGGCAACCAACTTCCAAGGACATTTTTTGAGTACTGGCAGTACAGAGAGAGATCTGCACCCCTCTGATGCTAGAGAGTCAGCTGCAGCGGTGACCCGTCCATTGTGGGCGCTGGAGTGCCGCCTGCCCCATCCCTTCCACCGCTTCTCCTATTCATGTACCTGGCCCCTTTTCAGGTTGCCAGGATGCATGAATTACAATAGCGGCGGTGTTTTTCTGAAGAACTCTTTTAGAGCTGGAAGCTCTTATAGGCTTCAGAATAGAGTGTGCTTTGAGTGCTGACAGAACGCTCACAGCACACTCAGGACCTCCTCTTGGCCAATCAGGTGATGGATTTGACACCCGTCACCTGATTGGCTGAAAGCACAGGCAATCCTATTGGACGCCTAGGAGGCATTATGGAAGCCACCATGGAGGACACAGAGCCACTGCACACTACCCTTATATTTGGGGTAAGGGCAGCGGTAAAACAGGGGGAGAGGTGCCACTCGGGGGGGTGCTTGCTGCCCCCCCACCCCACAAAAAACACCAGCCGCTACTGGTCATCGTTTGGTGTTCTTTGTGCTTTGAACTTCTACTACAAAGCCAAGTCCACAGTTTGCTTAAGCTTCAGTTTTACAGAAGGATGTTTACTGACCTAATTTTGTGCATACTTCTTTTTGGAGTATCCCACTCAAATTCCCTATCCCTACCCAAGTTACCCCAAAAATAAAAACATCAAAAAGAACACCCTTGGAAATCGCTTTCTGTACAAACAGCCTGTTGGGTTTTTCCTGAACGATCAGTGCTGTCGGCTATAGCTATAGGCTATATTATCAATGTGCTCCGATAGCGAAGAAGGCTGTCCCCGCTGTCACAATAGCACAGTGGGCTTGGCTCTCCCACCCACCTTGAATGTGTGGATGGGGGAACCAGATAATTAAAAAATAAAAAAAATTATGTATGGATAGCTTTACTCAAGTTTATTTAAATCTGCTAAACCATTTAACACTACTCTCTCCCTAAATTGACAATGCTGCTGTTTAAGGGTGGCTTTGTTACTCCTCCATCCATAGGGAGACACCCTAACACAGGAAGTGCATTGATGGTCTGATAACAAGTTGAAAATAAATAAAAAAATCCTTTATTAAAACTAATTTGCCACCAAAATTAAGAATTGGGCTCCTTGGTACAATGGAGCCCTTTACAATTGTTACTGTAAGGAGAACCAGTGATGCCTGGACTCATGCAATAATCTTCTTATCTGGTCATAAGGAACAAAGATGTATAGCTACTTGGATCTGTGAGTCAACATGGGACGAATATTAATTAAAACATGAGGTATGAATGAGGTGGGTCTGTGGGAAATTCAGTGATCAGTAGAATAACTAACCTTCTGTCTAGTGCAATGAGAATTTGAAGTATTCTGGGGTGGAGGGTCAGGTTGAGTTTGGCTCGTCAGCAACTTGAATCTCTCTGTTGTGTGGAAGCATGCAATAATCTTAATATCCATTCTTTATTATTAGAATATTGACAGGCTTACTTGAATTCCTAGCACCAGGAATATATAGCAGTAGATCATTTACCAGATCCATATCTCAGTGGTGTACTGTATATTACATTATTTTCTCCTTTGTTATCTAAGAAAAAGTCTGCATACTCAGTAAACGCTTTTTGTACAGCTATAGCTGTGCTTCCGGTTTTCCTCCCACACCACAATTGCAGCTTAGACCGACACCGATGCTGGTGCTCACTGATGCGGGTGCTTGCGTCAACATGGCACCAGCAGCCAAAGTGCACTTACACCCTTTCGTTGCCAAAGCTGTTTTTGCATTTTTTTTTTCTTGCACACTTGTTTAAAATATAATTTTAGCCCTGAAAACCTCAAACATTATGTATTTTTCTGGAAGCATATACCTTAGAGAATAAAATGGTGGTACTTCCAATTTTTTTTTGTACATGATATTAGCTCAACAGTTCCGAAAATTCAAAGTTTCAGTAAAAAATACAATACATTTAATTTTAGGGCATACAAACGCAATATATTTCCCCAAGTTTTTGGTAAATTATAGAAGATGGGGTTGTGCTGAGTAAATGGATACCCAACATGTCAAAGCTTAAAATTGGGTACATCCGTGGAATGGCACCAAACCTTGGTACCCTATATTTTCTATAGGTGGCCCTTTAACAGCCCCTACACATCATCAGTTTAGAGCTACCCTGGAGCTCTGGTGCTGGAAATTTTGCTCTCACTCTGGCGTGCACAGTGATATGTAACCTGTGTGGGGCAATTAATGTTTTCATTCGTAGGCATCCCCGACGTGTGCATTTATATTCGTATGTGAATATGGGGTGGTAGGTGGGTCAAAAATTTCTGGGGGGTGATGTTATGTGCTTGGGTGTAACTTACATTCTTTACAATATTTAGGTTATCCCCTGTCCAGGCTCTCCAGTATAAAGTTAATCAAAAAACGCACCTCTTCCTAAATAATCTGAAATTCTAATGGGTAGAGAGGTTCCCTGGTGGGATTATATGGTACAAAGTGACAAAGATCAAAAAACTTTAACATAAAATTTATCAAATTCTATTAATACATACTGTATAATAAGAGACAAAATACAACACAATAAAAAACATGTGGTCTAGTTTAACAGCCTCTACTGTCCCCCACACCTGTGATGTCGGCGCCATAGGGGAGGAGGGGGAGAAGAGCGACACTGCAGGCGGCCGCATTACTGGAGCCTTGGACAGGTCAGGTGAGCGTCCGATTATTAAAAGTCAGCAGCTACACTTTTTGAATACGGTGGAACTCCACTTTACGTGAGCTACATTCCAATGCATATTTACATAAACATTCTTTTTATCTGCCAGGATTTTCCTGCCAGCAAACACAATACATTATAATCTCTGCAGGTCAAAGTTCCAAAAAGCAAAGTAAACAGTTTCGACAATTCATTTTCTCATTGCACCTATACAGTGTGTTTTGTCAAGCACTGATGGATTGCAAGGTTATGAACAAAGAGTATGGTTAATTGATGAAACGCTACTGCTGATCCAGGTAACCTCAGGAACTCGTCTTGCATAGAGGAATGAAGATAATGAAAACATGGAAACATGTTCAGTACTTGAAAATGATTTTGAATTGAAATTTATATGTCTATTTTTTTGTTATTTTACACAATCAAGATCTATAGAATCCTATGAAATCAAATCATATAATTGTGTAAAACATTTTAGAAAATCAGTTCTTTTTTTCAGCTCTAGTTATTGTCTTGACATTGTGTTGATGTGGAAAAATAATTGAGGTGGAAAAAAAGTAATTAATGGTTGTGACTTACACTTAAGGACTGATCCTCTTTTTGAGAATCGGTGTATACAAGTTAAAATCAGGTTTTTTTACTATAAAACTACTTAGAACCCCCAAACATTATATATATTTTTTCTAACACCCTAAAGAATTAAATGGCAGTCATTGCAATACTTTATGTCACACTGTATTTGCGCAGAGGTCTTAGAAGCGTGATTTTTTTTTAAAAAATTCACTTTTTTGGGTTAAAACATAAGACAACAGTAAAGTTAGATTTAAATTTTGTTCCACATTGTGAAAGATAATGTTACGCTGAGTAAATTGATACCCAACATGTCATGCGCCTGCTCGTGGAATGGCGACAAACTTTGGCAGTTAAAAACTTCCATCGGTGATGTTTAAAAATTCCTACAGGTTACCAGTTTTGAGTTAGAGGAGGTCTACAGCTAGAATTATTGCTCTTGGTGTAAAAATCAAGGTGATACCTCACATGTGTGGTTTGAACACTATTTTCATATGCGGACGCGACTTACGTATGCGTTTTCTTCTGCGTGTGAGCTCGGCGGGACGGGGCGTTTTAAATTTTTTTTTTCTTATTTACTTTACTTCTTACATTTTATTTTTACACTGTCCTTTAAAAAAAAAAGTGATCACTTTTATTCCTCTTACAAGAAATGTAAACATTCCTTGTAATAGAAAAAAGCATGTCAGGACCTCTTAAATATGAGATCTGGGGTCAAAAAGACCTCACATGCCATATTTACACTTAAATTCAATAGAAAAAAAGATAAATAAAAAATAATAAAATGACACTTGAAAAAAAAAGTCCCCTTTAAGAGCTATGGGCATGAAACAGTGAAGGTACCACCCCCACTGAATGTGTCACACTGCCCCAAGGGGAGTCAATCTCAACCACCGCCATCTGATAGTCACGAGTGCCCCCATGGAAGCAAATGACCCCGACAGATCTAGGGTGTAACCTTGCAGGATTTACACAATTGCTTTTGGCCAATGTTACCACACTACCAGAGTCAAGCAGTGCAGTGACTGGCTTCCCATCAACAGAAATCACATACATTTGCTTCTCCATGCGACTTGAACATGATGCTGTATATGCGACCTGTGCAAAAAGAGAAAGGCGTGTATTCACATAAATATAAATATCGCATTGCATGGGTTCATCATTCAGGGGACAATTGGCAGCAATATGGCCCAATGCTTGGCATCGGTAGCACTGTATGTGCTCTCTACCCAGTCCTCTTAAGGTTCCCCAAGACCTTCCTGGCTTCTTTGGCCAGTCTCCAGGTCTAGAGCCCATAGTCTTGTTAGTCATTACAGCAGCTTTATTACTCTTCCCGACCCCTTTGAGCGTTGGGACAGTCTTACCGGATCCGCTGGGAGCCTTTTCACCCTTAGGCACACCGAATTGGGGCGGAGATGGGCTCAAAGAGTCCTCAGCAGCCGTGGAAAAAAGTCATTAATGGTTGTGACTTCCACTTAAGGACTGATCCTCTTTTTGAGATTCGGTGTTTACAAGTTAAAATCAGTTTTTTTTGCTATAAAATTACTTAGAACCCCCAAACATTATATATTTTTTTTCTAACACCCTAGAGAATAAAATGGCAGTCATTGCAATACTTTATGTCACACCGTATTTGCGCAGCGGTCCTAGAAGCGAGATTTTTTTTTTTTTTTTAAATTCACTTTTTTAGTTAAAACATAAGACAACAGTAAAGTTAGCCCAATTTTGTTCCACATTGTGAAAGATAATATTACGCTGAGTAAATTTATACCCAACATGTCATGCGCCCGCTCGTGGAATGGCGACAAACTTTGGCAGTTAAAAACTTCCATCGGTGATGTTTAAAAATTCCTACAGGTTACCAGTTTTGAGTTAGAGGAGGTCTACAGCTAGAATTATTGTTCTTGCTGTAACAATCACGGTGATACCTCACATGTGTGGTTTCAACACTATTTTCATATGCGGACACGACTTACGTATGCGTTTGCTTCTGCGTGTGAGTTCGGCGGGACAGGGGGGGTTTACATTTTTTTTTTCTTATTTACTTTACTTCTTACATTTTATTTTTACACTGTCCTTTAAAAAAAATGTGATCACTTTTATTCCTATTACAAGAAATGTAAACATTCCTTGTAATAGAAAAAAGCATGTCAGGACCTCTTAATATGAGATCTGGGGTCAAAAAGACCTCACATCTCATATTTACACTTAAATTCAATAGAAAAAAAAGATAAATAATAAAATGACACTTGAAAAAAAAAAGTCCCCTTTAAGAGCTATGGGCGGAAGTGACGTTTGATGTCGCTTTCGCCCTGCAAAGCTGTGGAGCCAAGTGGGCGGCATCTTCCGCTCACTCGGCATCCAGGCAGTGGGGGAGCGAACCCGATTGTCTCCGCTGCTACCAGCGGGTCCAGTAAGTGGCAGGGAGGTGACGGGAAACTGCCGGGTTGGGACCACTTTTATCCGAAAGCGAAGCCGCCCGCCGGTTTCAAAAATACCAGGGTTACGTCAGCTATCTGCTACCAGAGCAATGGTATTCAATGGCAAAGTACCACTGTATAATGACGGTGGGCAGTCCGGAAGATGTTAACCACTTCAATACCGGGCACTTTCACCCCCTTCCTGCCCAGGCTAATTTTCAGCACTTTGTAACACTGTACCCATTAGTGACATTTTTATCATTTTTTTTAGACAGATAGAGCTTTCTTTTGCTGGTACCTAATCGCCACTGGTTTTTTTATTTTATTTTTATATTGCTAAATAAAAAATAAAAAAAAATTGAACAATAAACAAAAACTTTTTTATTAGTTTTGATTGTAAAATTTTGCAAATAAGTAATTTTTCTTCTTCACTGATGTGCGCTGATGAAGTTGCACTGATGGACACTGATAGGCTGATCAGTGCCTTGATTGCCGGTGTAAATAATTGCACTGACAGCCTTGCCGTTTATCGGCTCTCCTTTTGCTCATACAGACACAGCATTTGAGGAAAGGACTAGAGTTGAGCGAACCTCTGGAAGTTCGGGTTCTGCTGGTCCGTCCGAACTTCGGGACAAAGTCCGGGTCCGGACGGAACCCGAACGATCGCACGGACAACGAACCCCATTGAAATCAATGGGGACCCGAACTTTTAGGCACAAAAATGGCTGTAACAAAGTCCTGGAAAGCCCTAGAGGGCTGCAAAAGGAAGTAAAATGGGGGTAAGGGTAGGGAAAGTGCCCTACAAAAAAATGGGGACAGGGAAATAACTTTAAATATTTTTTAAAAAATAAAAACATAAAAAAAGCAAAAATGGAGGTGAATGTGGATGTTAGGAAAAAGAACAAGTTTTGCTGTTTTTTGACGTTTCCGCGGTGGCGCGCGCTCCCGTGCGCGTTCACGCGTGCCTGTGCGCGCCCGTGTGCGCGCCCGCGCCGGAAACGGCGCCAAACGGGCCTGCTCCGACCCCAGCTACCCACGACCATCCGATTGCCTTCTCCTGTGTACCTTTGCTGCCCGCCCGTGTAACGAACCTTGCTTGGACTCTGACTACTCTTTTGCCTGATCCTTTGTACCTTCTTGCCTGCCCGTTGCCGACCCAGCCTGAGCGACCATTCGTCTACCTGCACGCCTCCTGGAGCTTCGCTACATCATTGGTGATCCTCCAGCCCTCGTGCCATCCCGCACTCTTGGGCCTCTGTCCCCACTACCAGGGGTCCTCGAATCGGGTGCGCAAGAGCGGTTGTTCCCTGCACAAGACAGACTCCACCGTCAGGTACGTGACAGAAACAAGCAGCCATGACTGAGTCTGCGCAGGGAACCCGCTCCGCCATGGACGACTTGTGTGCACATCTTGCCAGTCTGACCCAAGTCGTCAAGAACCTCCAAGAAGGATACACCGGGCTGGAAGAGCGGGTGCAGGAACTTTCCACCGCTCCGACCACCGGTGCTTCTGCGGCCCGCACCATTGTGGCCCTGCCCCCGGAACCCAAGGTCCCGCTGCCGGACAAGTTCTCCGGGGATGGGCGCAAGTTCCGGGTCTTCCGAAGTGTGTGCGATCTATACCTCGGATTGCAGACACGCACGTTTTCCCTGGAAAGCACGAAGGTCGGATTCATCATCTCGCTTCTGCAGGGTGAACCCCAGGCCTGGGCTCTCAGATTATGGGAGCAAAACGCTCCTGAAGTGTCTTCCGCTGCAGTCTTCTTCCAGGCCATGGCACAACTGTACGAAGACCCCCACTTAGCTGCCACCGCAGAAGCTGCTTTGCACACCCTCCAGCAGGGACGTCGCCCAGTGGAAGACTATGCCGCTGAATTCAGGCGCTGGAGCTCGGATACAGCCTGGGGCAGCGCGGCTCTCCTATTCCAGTTCCGCATGGGACTCTCGGAGCCTTTGAAGGATGAGCTGGCGTGAGTGGGGATCCCTAAGACCCTGGAGGAGCTGATCACCTTGGCCATCTCTATCGATCGGCGCCTCAGAGAGCGTCGTCTTGAACGCGGGTAGGGGCCTCT